>VMDO01011465.1:0-66702 GCA_007922755.1 Pedetes capensis | reverse complement strand
ATTGCCCTGGCCAGGACTTCAATTACTATGTTGAATAGAATAGGAGAGAGAGGACATCCTTGTCTTGTTCCAGATCTAAGCGGAAATGGTTTTAGTTTTTCTCCATTTAATATAATGTTGGCTGTAGGTTTGTCGTAAATGGCTTTTATGAAATTAAGGTATTTGCCTGTTATACCTATTTTTTCCAGTGTTTTTATCACGAAAAGGTGTTGCACTTTATCAAAGGCTTTTTCAGCATCAACTGAGATGATCATGTGGTTTTTGTTTGTTAGTTTCTTGATATGTTGGATTACATTAATTGATTTCCATATGTTAAACCAGGCTTGCATCTGTGTATAAATCCCACTTGGTCATGGTGAATAATCTTTTTTGTATGCTGTTGTATTCTGTTAATAGCACAATATTCTAAACATTTAAAAAAATCTGATTGTCCTAATTATTAACTTCATTTTAACTTCATGTATTCTGACAATTGCATTGGTTATTTTCTTAAATTTTTAATTTTGTAAAAGTTCTATTTTAGAAAGTATAACATTTCCTATGTTTATAATACTAATATTTTTACCCTAGAATATTTTTGTGTGTGAGATGAAATACTTGGTGTTTCCTACTCCTACTATCAACAACTACAATTCATTAACTGAACAAGCTCTCAGAATTTTTTCTTTGGAATACCATTACATAATATTTTTTCTTTGATTGATTTTCTTTTAACTGATGTTCATAAAAACTATAACAGATCATGGGGTAAACAAATAAGCAGAAGACCAAAGCAATGCCAATTCGTGCACCCATGTCTAAAATAAACTATTTCAACATAAGCTAGTGGACAGAATGTCTGGTGCAAATAAACAATCATCAGTAGTGTAATTGTTGTTATTAGGTGCCATTGAGTAAAGACTCATAGCGACCCTATGTAAAACAGAACAAAACACACCTCATACTGTGCCATGCCTGGAATTATGCCAGTGCTTCTCTGTTATTCATAGGGTTTTTGATGGCTGATTGTTTTGACAGTGGGCCGTCGGGTCCTTCTCCCAAGCCTACAGCATCCAGTAGTCCCAGGCAGTCTCCCATCCAAGGACTAAATATGCCCATCTCTGCTTAGCTTCTGAGATCAGAGGATGCCAGGGTGGCACGACTGTACCTTTTGAAGAATATTTGAGAGCTTGTAATAGTTATAAATAGATAACCTTTGTTCTCACTTTGCATTGGTGAGTTTGCCAACTTTTTCACATTCAGTATCTCTATTACTTTTTCCCCTTTATTATAATCTGAAAAGAAAGCTATGATCACCTTGCAGGTACTACATAGGCCAAGCTTGAGGTATAGTTTCAGCAGGTTTACATTCAGTTTGTTACATCAAATTCTTTTTTTTTTTTTTTTTTTGTGATACTTGAGGGTTGAATTCAGGACTTTGCACATACTTTGCAAATGCTCTACCATTGGACTGTAACCTAGATCATTTTTTTTTATTTGCTGTTAAGGTCTCACCAAGTTACACAGGTTTCCTCTGCTTTCAAACTTGCAATTCTACTCTCTCTGCCTCCTGAGCTGCTGAGATTACAGCATGTTGGGATGGCAGCCATAGAATTTCTTATTAATTGATTACTAATTGATTGATCAGTGATGATATTATGTTAGTGACTCCCCCCCCCCGCAGGTACTGTTATATAACTAACAGTTATTTTTGAGAATTTCCATTCTTAACAACTCCATGCGAGATAGAACATTGCAGATGTCCTCTCAAACAAGAGAAACTGATGAAAGTGAGTTCAAGAATGGAGAGGAGTAAATTTGGCAAAGTTTCTGGTGTCCATCTCTAGAGCTTTTATATTGTATCCATTTGCATGCTCACAACAGGAAAGTGGTGACTCTCCACTAAGGCGCATCATCTTCACCTAACATGGTGGCAGGCTCCTGGTAAAAGATCCACAAAAGCCTAGTCAGGAATATGTTTGACTAAAAAGAGTGTAAACTAATAGAGAGTGACAGCCATCAACCCAATTATTGTTGTTGAGAGTCAATAAAGATATTTTTATCTGGCAGATTTTGTGTTAGAAGACAATAAGTAATATCGAACCATTAATTAAAAAATCAACCTGCTGTTTCCTTAATACCTACTCTTTGAAACTCAGACTTTACCTTGTTTCAAAGTATGTTAGAAGAAATTCTTTCACTTTAAAAAAAGTAATGAAAATTAACTGTAGTGGAGAGTCAACATTTCTCTTTTGTTAGCATTACATGTAGTCTGAGAAGCAATTCATCGAAATATCCAGAATGTGTTAAGAGATAATAACAATTTCTTCCTACTATTTGGAACATTTGGTGCAGAGTTTGAGTTGGGTGAGGGAGCAGCTTAGATATTTTATGGAAAAGCATAATATACAATACACAATTTTTTGTTTGTCTCATAACACCAATCAGGAGCTGAATGAGATCACAAGCTCCTTTATGATGGGATGATTGACTCTTGTATTATAATTGCAAACAAAGCTGCAGATATAATTTAAAATTCTTTTATGCTTATAAATATGTTGCTTATTGTTCCTTGTTTTAGAGGCAATCTTAAATTACACTGAAAATTCTGTTAGCACTGTATTTTCATAGGACTGTGTACCTCTTAACATGCTTTTTTTTTTTTTTTTTTTGTAATTGGTGAATACTATTCCTGGGAATGTGTTTACTAAATTCATGAGACCAGCACTATTCCTGCTGCTATAATTAAGGTACAGTGCTTGTACCTTAACCATTAAAATATTCACTACAGAGTCTCATCTCATAGGCAAATTTTTAGCTTACTGCTATCCAAAAGAGCTTTTGGGCATACTTTATTTATATATCCATGCATACAGAAATGTTTCAACATGTTTTTAAAAGTATCTTCTTCGTTGGTGTTATAAAGCATTTTTCAAGTTATTCTTTGTGCAAAAATTTAAGTGAATAATATCAGAGATCTTTAAATGTATGTTGTTGTTGGATTTTTAAAGATATCTTATTATTTTTATTTTTTAAAGAATTATATGTTTTTATAAGTGGATTTTCTCAATAAAGTTATAAAGTCATAGTAGGAGAGAATTTTCAGAGGACAACATATACACTCAGACATTTATTCTATGTTTTCCTAAATGTGGTGGAGATATTTGTCATTGAATTGAACAAAATACTGTTAATTATAATGTTTAAATTTTGTTGATCATTTATAATAATCTGAGCATTAATCTTGTTACTTCAACATTATTAACAAATCTAATTGGGATATATATATATATATATATATATATATATATATATATATATATGGGGGCTGGGATTTAGCTCAGTTGGTAGAGTGCTGCGCTGCAGTTTCTGAGATCCCGAGTTCAATTCCCAGCACTGCAAAAATGGGAGAAGGACCTGGCATTCCACTCCCAAGGCAATCCCGAAACAGTCAGCCATTGAAAACCCTATGAGGGTCGCTATGAGTCAGAAACTGACTCAACAGCACCTAACAGCAACAACAATACATATATGTGTGTGTATGTGTGTGTGTGTGCGTGTGTGTGTGATATTATAATATATACTTATTTCCATTTTAAACATGAGAAAAGTAAGGCACAAAGATTGTTTATTTACTGAAAGCTATATACCCAGTGAGTGGTAGAATCATTGTTGAATCTTAGGCTGAGTCCTGAACTTATATTTCTATAGAAAAACTTAGTCATATTACTAATTCTAGTTAATGTAAAGGATAGTTTTCATAATTCTCCTAGTATGAATTGCTTATTCTAGAAAAAAATAGATTTTCTACTATAATATTTTGATATATATGAGTGACATTGCAATGGAATATGAATGGCAAATTTCTATCTTTCAAATGTTATATCTTACAGATATATAATTGATCACAATAATGCTAAAATTAGCTTAAATACTTAAGTCTTCTAATGCCTTTATTTTTTACATTGTCATGAGAAAATAATTATGAATTCATCACTTAGGGGACTAATAGCTGTATAATTATCATCTTAACTTGTTCCAGGGAGAGAGTGCTGGAGTCTCTCTTAATACACATATAAGAAAACAGAAGATTTTTGTTTGTTGGGTTTTTGTTTGTTTGTTTTGTTTTTATAACACTTGTTTCTAGATAAATCCAAATGAAACACATTAAAGAAGGCTTTGTTCAAAATTACCTGTGCTTATTCTGTTCTGGAGGAAAAAGAATGTGGAAATGACAATGGGCTGAGAAAAATCCTAGGAATAACAACCTAAGAATTTTTGTTGTGTTCACAGCTTCAAAATTTTTGTTGTTATGTTGTTAGGTGCAGTCGAGTCAGTGTCCCACTCATAGTGGCCTCATAGGGTTTTCAATGGCGGACTGTTTTGGGATTGCCTTGGGAGTGGATTGCCAGGTCCTTCTCCCATTTTTGCAGTGCTGGGAATTGAACTCGGGACCTCAGAGACTGCAGCGCAGTGCTCTACCAACTGAGCTAAATCTCAGCCCTCAAAATTTTTTTGTTTAGTTGACTTCTATTCTTAGTGTTTCTTAAAGCATGTTCAATGGTGCACCTGTCTGCTTCAAGTC
Organism: Pedetes capensis; assembly: GCA_007922755.1. Taxonomy (NCBI): domain Eukaryota; kingdom Metazoa; phylum Chordata; class Mammalia; order Rodentia; family Pedetidae; genus Pedetes; species Pedetes capensis. The sequence continues at coordinate 62,138 of VMDO01011465.1, read as the reverse complement.
AGAGGTCATTTTTTGGACTGATACTGCTTGCTAGGAATATTGCAATTACACAACGCTTTAGTGCAGTCTTCAAATTCAGTGTTTTTCTCCCTCCTTGCAGCTTGCCTTCCTGGTCCCTACTCCAATGACTAGAATGTCATTTGACTCCAATATTCTAGTCTTCTCAGAAATTTGCATGTAGGAAAGCAAGTAAATGTGTATTTGCCATGTGCATAGTTCATGGAGTGATGAGGACAATATGAGCCTCAGAGGGAATGATTGTTTCACAACAAGGAACTCATGCATTTCAAATTGCTCGACACCTGGGCTTGAAATAGGTCCATATTCCTGTTGGTTAATGCTGCTGCTCTAGTACTGGCAAGAAGACTGACAGCTTGAAGGGACATTCACAAAGTCATACAGCACGTTAATTCTGGTAATGTGCCTTTTTTTCCTGATTGGCATGATTACAAGAAAGAAATTGGCCATATCTTCCTGATTCTGCAGCTGGTTATATGGCACAATGAGAGCAGAGACTCTGCTTTGAGGTTTATAGATTTTAATTCTCATTATTTTTTCTCATACAATATGTTTTGCTGAGAATGTATAAAACACTGAATATTACCTGGCATAGGATGTTTTTCTTTTTCCTCATTAAACTTTAGTATTATTCATATCCTTATATTTTTCTGCTACCTTTACTTTGCCTCTAAAATGCTTGCCCTTTGCCTCATGTAAGATTATGAATTGCAGTTCACAACAGTTAAAACTTGAATACTCTTTTGTCTGTGCATGGTCAGGGTTTTCTACAAATTTTTTATTACATTGAGTACAGACTAATTAAAAGTACATTAAGAATCTTTAATTATTTTCCTTGTATCATCACTGGTACATCTATCTATCCATCTATATATATACACACACGTATGTATACAAACACACATACACACACGCATATATATTATATATATTATATATATATAAAGCTGTACCACAGGCTGGGATTTAGCTCAGTTGGTAGAGCATCACTCTGCAGTCTCTGAGGTCCCAAGTTCAATTCCCAGCACCGCAAAAATGGGAGAAGGACCTGGCAATCCACTCCCAAGGCAATTCCAAAACAGTCAGCCATTGAAAACCCTATGAGGGTCACTATGAGTTGGACACGACTCGACAGCACCTAACAACAACAACAACAACAAAGCTGTACCACTGTGACATCCAATCCTAGCAGATCTCAGAAGGTAAGAAGGGTCAGGCCTGGTTAGTACTTGGATAGAAGAACTCCTGGCACTACCATGTGCTGTAGGCTTGGGAGAAGGACTGGTAGCCCACTCCAAATAAACAATCAGCCATTGAAAATATTATGAATAACAAAGAAGCACTGACAATAGTGCTGGACAAGGAAGAGTGTTACGTAATGTTCATCTCTTGTACATTGAGTCCCTATGAGTCAGTCCAGACTCACCAGCATGTAACAACAACTTGTATATATACATATATATTTGCAGAGATTCACTTCACGTATATAGTTCTAAGGATTTCAGTTGGTACTTTCTACTCTAATTATCTTTCTTAACTGCATTTAAGGATTATATTGAATCTTTTCAATTGTAGCTGCACATATTACCTTTGTATTTACTGGGAAAAACAGAATTGAATCAGCTAATCACAGATCTGAGGGGAAGAAAGGAAAAGAAACAACCAATGATTGTTTCTCCGAAACCTTAGAGAAATTCTGACAGCACACTCTGTAGTCATTCATATCACCTTTTTGAAAACAAGCCCTGTCTTTAATCTGTTATTTGGTTTCAAACCTACTTTTGATCCATTATTCACTTTGAAAGTCAACTTTTGTTCAGGCATTCACTTTAGATACATACTCTAGAATTGCAACCACAATTCAGGAAGATGGAAACTTACAAAAGCAACATTTTCTTAATTTTCCAGATCATAGAAATACATAAAAACTATCAAACTGCAAAACTCCTCTTAGCTAACTCCAGCTCTAAGAAGCACAATAATTTGGATTATCAAAGATGGTAGAAATAAATATTTGTGTATTGTTAGCTACCAGTAGTAGTCCAAACTAACAAGTAACCAAATATTGAAATATTTCTCAACACTTCTTTTAATGAGCGTAAAATATTGTTGATTATTATTTTATTTGTATGGATTGGTGTGTCCTTGTCAGTGTCCAATAAATAGTATTTTTCATTACTGTCTGAAAACTGAGAAATAATATAAAATTATAAAGGCTAACAAATATTACTGTTATTACTTACAGAGGCTAGGTTGCAGCAGATGTGACAGCCAAATGGGGCTGCTTCCTAAAAGCCAGAACTGCCCAGTTTTGGGGGCCACATGGAAACCAGCCTCTCAGCTGAGCTGAAGCCCTGGGGCAACAGCAGCTGAGGCACTTTTGGGATTGGCTTGAACTGTCAAACTCTTCCCATGTTTTCTATTCAGTAAATTAGTTTACCTCCTTAGAGATAATATGAATAAAAAGACAAAAAGACTCCTAAAGTACCGCTAGGGAAAATAATGCCTCTTCATAGAAACCAGGAGTGCAAAGAAAGTGTTCATTTCTATCAGTATGAAAAGTTAGTTTTAAAGCACATTGTCTTCTTAAATGAATTTAGTCTTCCCTATTAATGTTGTTTAAATGATTTGTTTGATTAGTCAATGCTCTGTTCATAAAACATTAAAATGTTAATCTTTAATTTTTAAAGAAGTATTAAATACTCAGAATGTTTTCCAAATCGTATTGATTAGCAAAGTATCTGTGGTAAGCAATTTTTGTCCCAGAAAGCTCTCAGTATCACTTGTATATTCTCCTTTAATATGGAAGAACTTTTACTACAAAGTGATTTCAGATTATGAATTATAGTTTCTTATTGGCAAATGGTGACTAACACTGAGCTGCTTAAATTATATTAATCTATTTCAATGATAATTTGCCTATCCTCACATAGAATTTATTGTAAAACAAAATTTATTATTCTTTTGAGTGTATTATCAATCATCTTTTGATCCCCCTTCAAAGAATTTTGTATATTTATGATGAAAGTTTAAGATTTAAATATTAGTATTAGATTTGTTATGTTTACCTTTCAGAGGGTTCATAAAATTTTTACCAAATGTATAAATCTAATTATTTTCATAGTACATTTTTTAAAATATACATATGATTGGGCCACCTGGTGGAAGAATACTTACACTTATTTAGAATATTTATTATAATCTCCCCATCCAATCTCTTTGGAGAATATCCTTCTTTTCAAAAGTTTTTTTCCTTATAGTTTTTCAGTGAATGTGTGCAATGAATGTATAATTTACTATTTTCAGCATATTTAAATAACAGGGACATGTAATTTAAAGACAATTCATAAGTGATTATTAACCACTTGACCATCACTATTGAGAGTTCTAACTGGTATACAGAGTCCCATTCTATTTTCACATCCTCCTGTACTCAGCCTGGGCGGAGAACCACTCCCAGAATCACTCCTGCAGAAGTCTCTACTTGCCTTCAGCCTCATTCTTCTACTCTATTCATACTTCTGTCATCAACTTTTGTATTAATTCCAATATTATTCTTAAGGTTGCAACTATTGCTTAATCCTTCAGGCTGATTTGAAATGTTATCTTTTTGCAGAAGTGTTTTTGTTCCCTTTCAACTCCAGTGTTGTGGGGCATTGCACTGCCACTGGACTCACTCCGGCTGTGAGCAGGAACCAGCAGCCAAAGACCCGCCTTCTGGTGAGGGGTAGCTGGGCACCCAGGAGCCGTACCACCTGGAAAGGAGGCTTTTGCCCACGGCTGCTCTGAGAGGCCTTGAAAAAGGCAGGCTCAGAGGCTTCTGCCCAGGGCGGCTCCTTGCTTCTTTTCTTCCCAATGAAGACTCCAAGTGCTCTGCTCCAACAGCTCATTATTTCTTCCTTGTCTATCCCGGTGGATGGAATGGACCTAGACTGCTCTGTGTACCACCCTTATATACTCTTCTGGGGATTGCCGGGGGACCAATCAGAGGCAGTTACCTCATATGGGTTTCAGTCAATCAGAGGGGATATTCAAATTTGGTTTTGTAGAAGTAGCCAATCAGGGGTGGTTCCAGAATGGTCCAATCAGGAGTCATTCTGGGGTTTGGAAACAGCCAATCAGTGTCGAGGGGCTGGCGGCAAGGGAATAGATGCCAGAGCCATCTTGGGGAGCTTGACGACCCTGAGTTCTAGGATGTAGGGCAAAGGTGACTGCCTGGGGAACAAGCCTCAGTCCTCCAAGGGAGCCTAGGTAGGCCCTGGGATGAACTGCCTCTCTAAGCAGTGCCCTACACAGTGTTTTCATGTTATTGTTGCAGTTAGGTGCCATGGAGTTGGATCTGACTCAGAGTGACCCTATTGAGAACAGAACAAAACACTGCCCTTAACAGTGCCAATACCCAGCACTATGGCAGTGATTCTCTACTATTCATAGGGTTTTCGATGGTTGATTGTTTGGGAATGGGTTACAGGGTCCTTTCTTCCAAGCCTACAGCACCTTGTATTCCCAGGTGGTTTCCTATCCAAGCACTAACCAGGCTTGACTACATCTATATTCCAATATCAGACAGAATCAGAAGCTATGGTGGAATGGCTATAGACATTATGTTACTAGCTGTTAAATTTTTCACGCTGGCTTCTCCCTAGCCTCTTTTTTATTCTTAATTTTGAGACAGGGTCTCCCTAAGTTGCACAGGCTCCCTGTCACATCAAACTTGTTATCCTCCTGATTTAGCCTCCCAAAAGGCTGGGATTACAGGATAGTGCTAAGGTGCTCAGCTCATGATCTGCCTTCTTATTCCCTTTGCTATTGCGTCGTTTTAGTTTTTTCATCTCTCCAATACAATGGAGCTTATAAGGAAGAGAGATGATCAGGTCACTGTTGTGCACTCCTTTAAACCCAGCAACTCAGGAGGCTGAGGCAAAAGGATAGCAAGTTCCAGGCCAGAGGCCATGTAACTTAGTGAGACCCTGTCTCAAAAATTAAAAAAAAAAAAAAAAAATTAAGAAAATGGAAAAGTGGTTGAGCGTACATCTCAGTGATAGGGTGCTTCTCTAACATGCCTAAAACCCTGGGTTTAGCACCCAGCATGGAAAAAACAAACAAACAAACAAAAAAAATCAAAACAAGCAAACCAAAAACCAAAAACAAACAAACAAAAACTTAAGATGAGGCAATATAAAGCACTCATTGTTATTCTCTTACTGGTCTCTCTGTTTTACTTTCTTCTGACCTTTGTCTACTGTGATTCAAGAACAATCTGTCTGAAATTGAAATCTCATCATGAGCCTTTCTAATCATTCACTTATGGCTTGCTCACTTCTTATAAAATTAATTCCAAATTTATTTTCATAGGATGTAAGCCTTCGTATTTTGCCCCAACTTTTTTGATTCTATTATATATTCTATTTTTTCTTTCTTTCCTGTTGTATATATAAACCTTTCTATAAACATATTAGCTCTACTCTGGACGCTCATCTAAAACCTGTCCACCATGGGTGACCCTTGGGCCTGCAGCCGTAGCCCTGTGGCATCCGATCCCATCAGATCTCGGAAGCTGAGCAGGGTTGGGCCTGGTTAGTACTTGGATGGGAGACCTCCAGGGAACACCAGATACTGTAGGCTTGGGAGAAGGACCTGGCAACCCCCTCCCAAAAATCAATCTGCCATTAAAAACCCTATGAACAGCAGAGAAGCACTGACAATAGTTTTTCACCTGTTGAATACAGGGTCACTATGAGTCGGATACCGACTCGACGGCACCTAACAACAACAACATGGGTGACCCTGTTGGTATCTGAGATACCAGTGGCATAGTTTTCAACCTCACAGCAACATACAAGCCCCCACAGCATGACAAACTCACAGATCATTCAAAAGCAACTGTAGCAGTATATAGACAGGAAACTCCTGGAAAATCAAGCCAGATTCAGAAGAGGGTGGGGAATCAAGGACATCATTGCTGATATCAGATGTATATTAGACCAAAGCAGAGAATAGCAGAAAGATGTTTATCTATGGTTTATTGAATATGCAAAGGCATTTGACTGTGTGGGTCATAACAAATTATGCATAACACTTCGAAGAATGGGAATACCTGAGCACCTAATTGTACTCATGAGGAATCTGTATATGAACCAGGACACAATTGTTAGAACAGAACAAAGAAACACTGTCTGACTTAAAGTTGACAAAGTTGTGCATCATGACTTTACCCTTTCACCATATCTGTTCAATTTCTATGCTAAGAAAATAATCTGAGAAGCTGGACTTTATGAAGAAGAACTCGCCATCAGGATTGGAGGAAGACTCATTAACATCCAGCATTATACAGATGACACGTCTCTGCTTGTTGAAAATGGAGAGGATAGGAAACATTTACTGACAAAGAGCAAATAACATAGCCTTCAGTACAGATTGCGATTAAACATCAACAAAACCCAAATCTTTGCAAATGAGTCAGTATGCAACTTCACAATAAATGGAGAAAAGATTGAGATTTTCCATGATTTTACTTTACATGTCTCTACAATCAACACCCATAGAAACATCAGTCAAGAAATCAAGACACATTGCTTTGAGAAAAGCTGTGGCAAAAGATATCTTTAAAATATTGAAAAGTAAAATGCCACATTGAAGATGAAGGTGCGCCTGACTCATGCCATGGTATTTTCAGTAGCATCATATGGTTGTGAAAGCTGGACAGTGAACAAGGGAGATAGCAGAAGAACTGATGCTTTTGAATTATGGTGCCAGAGACAATTATTGAATATACCATAGACTGCCAAAAGAACCAATAGATCTGTCCTGGAAGAAGTGCAACCAGAATGCTCCCTGGAAGCAAGGATGGCTAGACTGTGTCTTATGTATTTTGGCCATATTGGCAGTAGGGACCAATGCCTGGAGAAGTACACACGTTTGGGAGAGTGGCAGGTCAATGAAAAAAAGGAAAACCCTCCACTAGTTGGATTGACACAGTGTCTACAACAATGTGCTTAAATATAAAAAGATCGTGAGCCTGGCACAGAATTGGGGAGGGTTTTTTTCTACTGTACATAGGATCACTAGGTGTCAGACCTGACTTGATGACACCTAACAACAGCAACACAAACATATTAAAATTTTTCATTTTCTTCATAATACCTCACCCTTTTACGTTTTCCTGGGAACATCTGTGTCCCTGATATTTCCTTATTTATTGATGGATTGAAGATTAATTGACTTTTTTAAAACCCAGTTCAAACTTTTGTACTTATTTGGACTATTATTGTTATTCAAACTTAATTGCTCAGATTTTCTCTTTACTTGTCCATATTCTCTCTTTTTATCCATAAGTTCACTTATCTCTCAAAACTAAAGGTATAAGGTTTTCCAGATAAATTTAAAAGTTAAGGAATAGGATAATATCTAACTTACTTCTGTGTCCAGAACTTACAAGATTTCCTGACATAGTGTGGGGTAGCAAGAAGTGTTTTGATATGGGAATGGTTTCATGCATTCCAAGGTTTTTGTTTTGTTTTGTTTTTGACTTCTTTTTTTCCTTCTTACTATTCTTGCCTTCTACAATGTAATTCTCAGTCTCTTTTATGGTTCAGCTCAACTTTCATCTCCTTTTGAGCACATTTACAGAGTTTAACTCCATTTTCACATATTTGAACTACATCAATCATGAAAACACTTATTGATAAGTTTTGTGTTTGAAAATAAATAATTTGAATTACTTTTCTCTGTACTGAATTCTTGTCTGTGTGTTTAGTGTTTGGAGACATAAGGTGAAAGTGGCAAGTACACAAATGATCCAACTCTATTCTCACACACTGCACTTCACTCTGAGATTTCTGACTAAATTCTCTCTTGAATAGATGGCAATGTTCATACTTGGAAAGTAATGATATGGAAAATGACCTAAATTTTTCAAACTAAAATTCAATTGAAATGGTTCTGATTTCAAGTTAGAATATGCAATTTAAACTAATGTTGAAATTTTCCCCATGGCTAATTTTTCCATTATTAGTCACTGTGATTAATAAGCAATAGTGATTAATAAGTAATGGTGATCGATATCCAATATAGGTTATAAAATGATATCTCAATTTATTTATTTGTTGACTTGCTATATTAGTATTTTTATTGTTGTGTTACAAATTGCCAAAACTTCTGTAATTTAAAACAATAATCACTTATTATCTCACCATTTCTGAGGCTGATACATCTACTATGGTTTTGCTGTCTCTTCTGCTCAATGTCTCAGATGACTGAAATCAGTGTCACTTGATGCTGAGATCTTATCTGCTGTGTATGAGTCTTGTCAAGCTCACTGATTTGTTAGAATTCTGTTTCCCGTGGTTGTAGGACTGAAGTTCCTCATTTCTTACTTTTCTTTCACCTGCTCCTAGAAGCCAGGTAACATACCCTATTCCCTGTTACATTGCACTGTTACTACTTTCAGTTTGATGCTCCAAGATCAGCAAAAAGGGCTCTGCTGCTGCATCTTGATTCTATTAAGTTCTCAACTCATACCTCATCAAATTCACAGTTATTGAAACCCTCAAAAGGAGGAGGAAATTCAATGTATTTACACCAGATGTGCATATCTTAGAATTCTATTTATCACACTTGGTAAACAGTACTGTCATACTAAATGTCTTAATTTCCAAAAAATGAAAAGTAAAAATAAAATGAATGGTCCTAAAATTGTTTTATAATATTTATCATTTCAAACCTTAAAATTAGTTAATTTTGAAAACCACAATGATCTATTCTTTATGTGTGTGTGTGTGTGTGTGTGTGTGTGTGTGTGTGTGTGTATAGTTTCCTTTAAAAAGCTTGATATATAATTTTCCCCAAGTTAAAAGTAGAGTGCTGCTGGGAGCAGTGGTGCACGCCTGCCTGTAATCCCACCCGCTGGGGAGGCAGAGACAGGAGGATTGCAAGTTCTAGACCAGAGGCAGTCTGTGTAACTTAGGGAGACCCTGTCTCAAAAAGTAAAATAGAAAATGGGCTGGGGGCGCAGCTCAGTGGTCCAGCACTTGCAAAGCATGTAGGTGCAAGGCCCTGGGTTCAACTCCCAGTACCGCAAAAAAAAAAAAAAAAAAAAAAAAAAAAAAAAAAAAAAAAAAAAAAAAAAAAAAAAAAAAAAAAAAAAAAAAAAAATTAGTAAAATGCTGACCTGTGCTCTCTGAGGCCTTGGGTTTGATCCCCAACACCACAAAAATCAGAGAAGGATGTGTCAGCCCACACCCAAAACAATCAGCCACTGAAGATCCCTATGAGTTGGACTCAATTCAATGGCACCTAAAACAACAACTAGATGTTAAAAGAGACATTTGTTAATCAAATACAGCCTGCCCAAATGAATAGACCCCTGCTAAATGAGTAACATATATACCATACATTTGGGGGCTAATGAAGCTACTTCATTATTGAAGAAAAAAATAAAAAGGAAAAACATCCTTGTATTTTAAAATGCAATGTACAATGATAAAAACTGGCTACTAAATATGGAATTATATTCAACAGGCAAGCTGATCATATATCAATTTTTAAAATCTATCTCACTTGAGTATTCAATTAAAATTCAAATAAAACAGCAAAACAAGTTATGGAAAGCTTATAGAAATAAGTGAAAGAAGGGTTTTTAACCATGATGTGTCAGATGAAAAGTATATAGTATACCACCTTCTCTTGACAGGTCCTGTCACCTGTAGGAGAAAGGTATTCTTATTTGTGGAACTTGTTGTACATTTTGAAACTCATGTCTAACTGTCAAATCCTCTGCATAAAAGTATGATAAAGAAGACTTTTAATTTATCACCAGGCTATTTTAGTCTTGATTTTGAAGGAACACACAAGCTTTCATAATTTCTTAAAAAGTAGAACTCTCTTCCATAAGACTCCCTCAGTTGTCAAGAATCCAGCTTACTAAGAGTCCTTCCATTATGTGATCTTTTAGACTGCGAAAAAATACTTTAAATTTAACATTTTCATAAGTGGTATACTTACCATCAGTTTTAAATTTAATAACTTAAAGATTTAATGAAGAGGGAAATAAAAGTACCATTTTCTGAGATATTTACTAGTTAAATGTATATTAGATAAATGCGTGGGCTGGGATTTAGCTCAGTTGGTAGAGTGCCACTCTGCAGTCTCTGAGGTCCCAGATTCGATTCCCAGCACAGCAAAAATAGGAGGACTTCGCAATCCACTCCCGAGGCAACCCCGAAAACAATCAGCCACTGAGAACCCTATGAGAGTTGCTATGAGTCAACCATGACTTGCATGACTTGATGGTACCTAACAACAACAGATAAATGCATGGGTTTCTATTAGTAATATCTTAAGGAGTGATGTTGCCCACATGAGGTTCATTGAATTTCACAACCTTGATGCTAACAATGGGTGTTTATGTGAGAGATGGGGGATCCAGGCTGCAATCTAGGTCTCTTGATTCTTAAATCTAGGAATGTATATTATACTATATCACCTGGTGATTTGGTATAGTTATTGATTGATTGATTGACTGATTACAGTACTTGAGAGTTGAACCCATGGACTCAGGCATGCTAGGTGATTGCTCTAACTCTGAGCATCATCCACAGCCCCTTCTTTATTTTAAGGCAGGGTCTTGCTAAATTGCACAGGCTGCTTCTGGCTTTGAAATTGTGCCCTTCCTTCCTCAGCCTCCCAAATTACTGGGATTACAGTTTACTGTTGGGCGCCATGGTGCCTGGCTTAACTGCTCTTTTAACTGTCTTTAAACCACTATTATTTTCAGAATGATCATATTTGAATTATATAGTTTATATTTAAGAATATATTAATACTTCTGAATTTAAGAATCTTTTAAAATTAATTCAATTTGTTGTAGTCAGTCATACAAATAAATGTTCTTTTCTGATTTTCTGTTGTTTCACTACTGGAAAAAATAAACTTTTATATGAACATCAAGGGTTAGATCATGTAAAATTGTTGTTGGTACTGGCAGGCTAGAATATTGGGAATACACCTCCTAAGAAGGATATGAGAAGAATAATAACATAAGAACAAAATATATTATTAAAATCTTCTTAAGATATGCAGAAATAATGAGACAATGGAAAATATCAAAGGAAAAAAACTTCATAGAAGTAGATGAATTCTAAATCTACTTTTCCCCTGAGGAAATATATGGGTTTCAGGGAATATAAATTTTCTACTAAGTAAGGGTGATTGAATTCAATCATTAGAACAAATGGAAGCAGAAAACAAGCAAACAAAAACAATATCTAAAATAACTTTTTCTCCTGTGTTTTGGGACCTAAAATAATATCCTCAGGATGAAGTGGGGAATTAGAGTATCCTTTTCCCACAGAATTTGCTTGCATAATCTAGGAAATAGAATAACTATACTATTTCATTGGTTTAATCTGGTCCTAGGTCCCTGGTATTTGCTGAAACAAATGCCCGTACATTTCAAAAGCAAGGAAATGTCAATGTAAGCATCAAATTACTGCTGCAGATACTATTTCACGTCCAAAGCCAATGTTTGTTACATGGTCAAAGATGATCAGACACAAAATTAAAAGTATATATGACACCATGAGTGAGAACTTCAGGGAAAATGAAAACAAAGCAAAATGATCATACAAGGCTTTGGCTTCAGCTACTAGTATAACAAACAAACTACTCATAAAGAAATATTCCAAATAAACCAAAGATTTATGGAAGATGAAGCTATATAAATAATCAGAACAAATATGGAAAAGGAAACACCAACATTCTTGGAGTAAAACTTAAGATAAATGAAAAACTATTGAACAAAGCTAACGAAAATATTAATAACTTTACTAACAGAACAGAAAAAATTACCCACAGCACTGTAACAAAATTCTGAAGAGCTTATTTCCCAAATAATAACAGGACTATTTGTCCAAGGTGCTTCTCAAATAGGGTAAGAGACAAGATCTTCCTCTCTGCAGTCTCTCGGGATTATGATCCTGTGATCTCAGCAGTGTGAACTAAACTACCTCAAGGAAGTTTTCCATACCTCATTTTTATTATCTATATAATTTATTTGTTTGATTTTATTTCCAAATGTCTTTTCTATATGAAAAGGTCTTTAGTACACTGACACTTTTGTGAAAATCAGACTAATATCTTTTGAGAAGAAAATCAGAGTTTTATCTCTATTAATAAGGTAAATAAATAAAATATAACTAGTGAAAAATTTCTCACCACTGGAAAAAACTTATCTTCATATGAGTCTCAATGGTTAGATCATGTCATTCTTTAAAAAAAGATAAAAGCCTAAGCTCTAGGTAGCCTCAGTAGTGGTATATAATAGGCATAGTGAAAAGGATTTATTTGAGAGATGAAGAGAGTTAGAAAGTGTTTTTAGCTCTTTTCCTTTAATGCTGAATTTCTTTTTTCTCTGTTGTTAGACCTGTGAAAACTCAAACAGTAAGGTAGAGCCAGGTACCATGATAGGCTTGTAATCTCAGTGACTCTGTAGGCTAAGGCAGTAGGATCTCAAATTTGAGGCCAGAGGTGCAATTTAATGAGGACCTGTCTAAAAATAAAAAATAAAAAAAGTGGGCTGGGCCTGGATGACACTTTCCTGGCATGTATGAGGTCCTGGGTTTAACCCCCCAGTAATCAGAATAAACAAAAGAGGAGAGGGATGACAAATTTTGTTACAATTCAATTCTGTAAATATTCTACAACAAATAGATTAATGTGAACATAAAAGTCAAATGAAGTCAATACTATTAACTCATGGAAAGCATAATTATAATCAGGTCAATTTTCACACAGGGATATCATTTATTTTGCCATATAACAGAAATGTAAGACAATTAAGAATTTCCAAATTAGCTTGATGGGAGAAAACATACAATAGAGCAATCTATTACTTACTAATGAAGTTACATTCCATAAAGGAGTTCCTCCAAGGAATTTCCTTTTGAAATAATATTTATGTACAGTTTAGCAGAGGTGAACATTGATTGCTTATCTCAATTGCAAATTTAGCAAGTCCCCCAGAGAAGAAAGCACAATATTGTTTGACTGAATTGTTGTAGATGGTTTAAAATTATGATGAAAGGAAACATAAAAATAGAAACCATGAGGCTTTCTTTGGTTTGTCCAAAGGGAATGTTGCCAATTTATTTTTCTTCTAAGAAGTAAATGAAGTTAGAATTTACATTTTGCTTCCAAATTGGCATTGAGATAAAGGGAATTAAATTAATCACCTTGTTACATTTATTAGTTCTATAAGGTTCAGTTTAGCCCAGTCATTGAACATGAGTGCTGACTACATAGCTAAAAATACTTGATACTATCAATAAATGAGAAAAAAGATATAAATAATAGGTGTTTTTAACTCCATGTAGGAATATGAATTTATAGTAGTCAATAACGATGTAGTGTATATAACACAGCTATATGATATATAGGGAGAAACACAAAATTTCATGTCAGAGTCTATATACTAGGAAAGTTGGTTACTACAGTCAATTCAAACCCACATAGCCTATCATACATCTTTCTTTATATTAAATAAATTCTAATACATACTTGCTTCTGAGAAAAAGATGATCCCTGTCATCATGGAATCTACTATATAATGCGGAAGCTAGAATGCAAACATGCAAACAACTACATAACCTTACAATTATAAAAGGATTCTCTGAACAAATTGGCAAAGTTCAGTTACAGAAATGAATAGACAGGGGCACATGATTAGATAGGGATAAAAATATATATCATTTAAGATGAACTACAAAGTTTAGGGGGCTGGGATTTAGCTCAGTGGGTAGAGTGCTGCGCTGCAGTCTCTGAGGCCCCAAGCTCAATTCCCAGCACCGCAAAAATGGGAGAAGGACCTGGCAATCCACTCCCAAGGCAATGCCGAAGTACTCAGCCATTGAAAACCCTATGAGGGTCGCTATGAGCCGGATACCGACTTGACAGCACTTAACAACAACAACAACAACAACAACAACAACAAAGTTTAGGAAGAGTCAACTATGTGAAGAACTCAAATAATGAATTCCAGGAACCATGAATGTTTCTTGACAGGATGGAAAAGGATTTTGTGTATTTAAAGTATATGAAGAGTCAAATGTGATTGGAACTTAGAGAATCAGAATGAAGAGTTCTTTAAAAATGTGATTGAAAATGTACTACATTATTCAGCTTCACATTATTATAACAAAATACCTGAGATAGTTAATTTCTAAAGAAAAAATGTACATTTTGGGTGGAGCCATTATTTTGTGCCTCTGATGGAAGTGTCAGATAGCAATGTCAGGGAATACATGGAAGAGCATGCTGCTCACCTCATGGTCAGAAAGCAAAAGAGGGAAGGAAGAAGAAACAAAGTTTCACAATCCTTTCCAGGGTATGCCACCAATGAGCTAAACACCTCTCATGAAGCCCTGTCTACTACAACTTCCACCACCCTTTAACACATGGACGTTTGAGAGACATTCAACATCCAAACTATAGCACACAAATGCAGGCCAGGGTTTGTAGGCCATATGAAAGATGTAGAATTTGTTCAAAATTCCTTGAGAATTCAATAGAAGAGTTTTGAAGTAAGACAAAGTATAATTTATGGCTTTAAAATAAAGAGATGAACAAGGGTGTTCTATGTTTTATAGACTGTTGGAAACTGGGAGTGTGGAGGACAAGAGTAGAAATGAGGAATCTGATAAGAGATTATGGTAATAGCTCAGCCAAGATGTGACCTGAATTATGATCATATAATTATAAAGGAAGACAAGGAGGGAAATATACTTTTTTCATGGTAGCATTATTAAATTTTCCTGGCTTTGCATAGATGGATAGAATAGGGGGATGAATAAGGAAAGCCCTCAATGATTTTTCTCTGAGAAGTTGTGTGCAGGATTGTGTCATTTTTCAAAATAAGAAACATGCTCATATTTCTGTGGATAATGAAAAATTGTCATATCCACCATGGATATGTTATTTTTGAGATTTGTATATAAAATAAGAAAATTGTTTTGAATGATAAATAGTAAGAGATGCAACAAAAAATTTAAGGGTCTGTACCGGGCAGGTTGGCAAACTTCTGTAGTGTGAAGACTCCAGAGGCTGAGGCAGGAGGATTGTGAGTTAGAGGTCATTCTGAGCTACCTAGAAAGATCCTGTACTAAAGGAAAAATATAAATAAATAAATAAATAAATAAATAAATAAATAAATAAGAAAATAAAAAAGAAATGTAAGGGTCATTGGCAACCATGGAAACAGAATGATGTAGCAAATAGCAAAGGATGACAGAACAATCCTTGAAGATTCCAATGTGAGGCTATGGGGAAAGTTATTTGAAAGATTTAATAAAAGAAGGAGAGAAAGAAAGAAAAAAGAGAAGGAAAGAGAAAAGAGAAAGAAAGAAGAGGAAGAGAAAGAGAAAAAGAAAGAAAAGAAAAGAAAGAAAAGGAAAGAAAGAGAAAAAGAAAAGAAAAGAAATATTGATATTCTTGAATATATAATAGGAGAAGGCTGCCCAGAGTGGTGGCGCAAGCCTGTAATCCCAGTGACTCCAGAGGCGGAGGCAGGAGGATCATAAATTCAAGACCAGAGGTAGTCTGTGCAACTTAGCGAGATCCTGTCTCAAAAAAGTAAAATAAATGGGCTGGAGGTGCAGCTCAGTGGTACAGCACTTGCAAAGCATTCAAGCTTGAGGCCTTGGGTTCAACCCCCAGTACCACAAACATAAAAATAAAAATATAAATAAATAAATAAGAAAGAAAGAAAGAAAGAAAGAAAGAAAATAGAAGATGACTTTCAGAGGAAGGGAACTTTCAACTGTGGGTAAAACTGCAGAGAAGAAAACGAGGACAAAACATGATTACTGCACTTGGCAAAAGTAAATTTTCCAGAAATAGTAACAAAAACCATTTTCTTGCAGAATGGAGGAAAGAATCTAAATTGTAGACCACTGTGGAGTGAATAGTGAATGTAACTAGTGTTTTCTAACAAATTTTCTATAGAGATGAATAACAACACGGACTAATAGCTGAAAAGAATTATTTGTGTGTGGGAGCATTTGTTTCTTAGAAGACAAAACCTCCAGGCTAGTTTGTATCTGATAGGAATAATCTAACAAAGAAGGTGAGAGTGATGGTTTTGTGGAGAAGTGTGAGTGAAAAATAGGCAAAATATTTTAAGATAGTAAAACCATATGGAATCTAGGGTAAATATTATGAAGTAAAAACAAGTGATAAATTTTGAATATAACACAAGGGAAGTTGAGCAAAATGAATGCACAAGCAAGTAGTTTAGGTATTAAGTAAAATCAGAGGGAATGCTAAACTGATAATTTCTGTATTCTCAATGAATTGGAAGCAAGTTTATCAACAGAAAATATTAAACAGATTGGATGCCTGAGGA
Source organism: Pedetes capensis (assembly GCA_007922755.1). NCBI lineage: Eukaryota > Metazoa > Chordata > Mammalia > Rodentia > Pedetidae > Pedetes > Pedetes capensis. Next base: position 45,724 of record VMDO01011465.1, on the reverse strand, counting down.
ATGCTAGGGAGGTTGAGGAGAAAAATTAAAATGTGAAATTATTGTTTCAGGGTAAAAACACAAACTTTGCATAGACATATTGTTGGATTGCCAGAGATTAGGAGTCCCTTGACATTTGATATCAAGCATTTAATTTAAAATTTCACTGTAAATGAACCTATGTGGTGGTATAACTTTCATTTGCATCTGCCCATACTTGCTTTGTCATCTTGGCTTCCGATTCTGTCTAATCTCAGAAGCTATCAGTGTTGGTCCTGGTTAATCCTTGGATGAGAATCCTCCTGAAAACACCAGGTGCTCTAGCCTCAGCAGAAGGACCCAGCAGCCAACTCCTGAAACAATCTGCCATCAAAAACCCTGTAACAGAGAAGCACTGACATAGTGACCAGCAAGGAACAGTCTTGGGTGGTATTTCATTCTGTTGTACATAGGGCCACTATGAATTTTACTCAAATACATGTAACAACAATGACAACAATGATGTATGTGCTTTGTAGTAGATTTTATTGGGTCCTTATAATGTTGAAGTTCTTGCTAAGCAGAAAAGAAAGTAAGCAGAATAAGAGTTAACTCTCCCCGCCCCCGGAACATTTATTTTGATGGCTCATGAAATCTAAGCTAAATGTGAAAAACAGAAGGGTGTTCATAAGTCATGAGAAAATAGTGGAATTAATATTTTGGAGATAATGACAAGAACCTACTTTGAAAGCATAAACTGGAAGTGAAGAAGAAAGGGAAATATGAGTGGGGTTTGATATCTTGGCAATAGAAATTTTGAAATAAGTCCACTTAGGAGTGCATGACTGAGAAGGAAAGGAGAGGTCAGTGGAAATACTGATAAAGAAACAGGTGAGACAAGGTATTTCTGGAAATAATAATAGGTGATATGGTGGAATCACAGTGCTGTCCTCAATTAGCATGGGGAATTGATTAGGAGGTTGATAAGGGATAGTACTGAGTATGCTCTATATTAGATCTCCGTTATACAATCAAATATTTCTAAAAATAAACTTCACTGTTCTTGTTTCACTGGCATCAGAAATGGCTATTTGGCTTTCTGCTATGATTTGGAAGATCTTCTTTTTAATTTTATTTCTTTTTGCTACAGTAAATGTATATATTATTTTCCCTTCAATCTCCACAAAAGTTTTGTTTAGGGTTTTGTTTAGCTGGCACACATCAGTACAGCCTTCAAGTTGTTAGATATTAAAATATTCATGAAGTTGAGTCCAAAGTGGCTTCCCAAGGATCTTGAATGTCTTCTGCAGGACCTCTCTGCACTTTCCTGAAACAAGGGCAGCTTTCAGCACTGTGCTGTGGAACTAAAGCCATCGATGGCACATTCTCATTGGCTCAGCTCATTGCAAAAGTTGACATCGTACTTAAATATGACTCTTAGTCATATTTCTATGCTAAGTTCTTTGACATTTCAATGTCCTAGTACCAAACAATATATTTAAGCTCTCATATTTTGTTTTCTGTTTTTTACTATCCACTATAAAATATCTTTGAGTCTTTCCTCATTATGACTATGCATTACTGCCTCCACTCTTCTGTTCCCTTGTCCACCTGCTTCTCTTTGCTTCTTCCTTATAATGGATAGGTCTTTCCTTATTAAGATTGATAATAACTGCATGAAATTATATCTATACAATTTAGTAGGAGTAAAAAATCATTACCTAGTAATTTCTATATATCACTGTATCTTATCTAATTAGAATGATTGGAAAATTACCTATAACTACTTTTTTTGGATAAACAACCAAAGAGATTTGTTTGATGGATGAGTTCTCTGTCACATATCCTCCAGCTGGCATTTGCAAATAGCTTGGTGAGATGTTTATTACAAAACTCACGTCTTTCAAGTTTACATAAATAGTAATTCAATGAGAAAACAAAATTCAGCAACCCCAGGGAAACCACTCCATTTTCTGGAGGTCCGTTCCTTCTTATTCAAATGTGCCCTTTGCTTGGGTACTGCCCATTCTGTCTTGGATAATGTCTTTTTGGTGCAGGCTTACTCCTCAGTCTATTTTTTTTTTTATCATATCATGTTTCCTACACTTCTAATTATACTAGGTGGCCTCTTTTATCTACATTTGTCCCAAAGGATGACCCTCTGGAAACACATATTTTAAAAAATATACAAAAAATGATACAGAGAATAACAAGTTTCTACCAGCCAGCTTTAGAAATAAAAGTACAAACACAGTAGGGGTGACTTTGGATTTCTTTTGCTTGCCACCAATATTTGTTCTCCCTTCCATTACTAGTCTGAGCTAATTATCATTCTGAATTTGTGGATATGTTTTTGAATTAAATATTATTTTTGGGTGTCATTAAGTCAGATTCAACTCATAGTGACCCTATGTACAACAGAACAAAACTCTACCCAACACTGTGCCATGCACATATCATTTTATACTTGAGCTGAATGTTGCAGCCACTATGTTTCTTCTCACTTTTGAGTTATTCCACATCAGTAAAAAGAGGTCCCAGGGGCTTTACTCCATTACCATCATTAAGATGGACTCTATTTGAGTAGGCAGCTCTTCCCCAGTCATTTCTTGAATGTTTCCAGCCTGAAGAGCTCATATTCTCACACTATGTTTGTCAGTGCTTCTCTGTTATTCATAGCATTTTCAAAGGCTAATTGTTTGAGGAGTGGGCTGCCAGCTCCTTCTCCCTAGTCTGTATTAGTCTGCAATCTCAGCTAAGATTTTTCCACCATGGGTGGCCCTGCTGATATCTGAAAAACCAGTGGCATAGCTTCCAGCATCACAGTAACACTGAAGCTTCCATAGCATGACAAGCTGACAGACAAGTGGGGGATGTGTGTGTGTGTGTGTATATATATATATGTATGTATACACACACATATATATGCATGCTTATATATGTTATATAAATATCCATGTATGCAAGTATTAGTCAGCATCACATAGAATAGATTTATATAGTCAGACTAAATATCACATTGCATCATCCATCAGTTTGCTTTTATATTTGCATTATGTCTTGAGAGCTTCAATGTGTACTGTGTAATTTCAGAGCATTCATTTCTATAGCTATATAGTAATTTTTCATGAACTTCCGAGTTATTTATCCATTCTGAAATTGATGCAAATCTCTCTCTCTCTTGCTCTCTCCCCCTCTTTTCTGCCGCTCTCTCCCTTGTTCACTCTCATAAATAATGCTATACTAGTACCTGGATTAGTACCTGTGTGTGTGTGTGTGTGTGTGTGTACACACGCATATATATATATATATATATATATATGTATATATATACATACATACATACATATACATGTGTGTATATATGCAGTTCAAGATATGTATATATGTGTGTATATATATATATATGTGTGTATATATATATATATATATATATATATATATATATATATATATATATATATATAATGTTATATTATATTATGTAGGCAGAGGTTTAGCTCAGTTGGTACAGTGCTGTTATGCACTCTCTGAGGACCTGGATCCATAGAACCACAAAAAATGGGAGAAGGACATGGCAATCCATTTCTGAAGCATTCTTAAAACAATCAGCCATCAAACACCCTATGAGGGTTGCTATAAGTAAAATACAATTCGAGGGCATCTAACAAAAATAACAACATACATGTATACACACATATAAAGTTGTTGGGTTAAATGCATGTAGGTATATCTTCCATCTTAATAGATACTATCAAATTAAATACCAAATTGACTTCAACAATTTATATCCACACTCTTATGGTTTGAACATCCCCTCTAAAACTAATGATGAAATTCAATTGCCATTGTAGCAGTATTGAGTGGGACTTCTAAGAGGTGACTAAGCAAGGACAGCTCTGCCCTCATGAATGGATTAATATCATTATTGCAAGAGTGGGTTAGTTAGAATGGGAATAAGTCCCTGATAAAAGGAATGAGTTCAGCCTGATTTCCTCTATCTTTTGCATGCTTGTTGGTCTTCTGCTATGTTATATCACCATGTGAGCGCCTAAGCAGATACCAATATCACACTCATAGAATTCCCAGGATCCAGAAATATTAGCCAAATAAACTTCTATGGTTTATAAATTACCTATACTGTGGTGCTGTGGTGCTATGTTGTTGTTAGGTGCTGTCCAGTTGGTAACCGATTCATAGCGACCCTATTACAACAGGCAAAACACTATTGTCAGTGTTTCTCTGCTGTTCATAGGGTTTTCAATGGTGGATTGATTTTGGGGAATGGGTTGCTTGATCCTTCTCCCAGCTAGACTGTGGTATCTTGTTATAAAACACCGAATGAACCAAGATACCCACCAAATAACTAATCATTACTCCAAAATCTTGCAAACAACTGAAACTCTCTGACATATACAATCTTCTGAACCAATGAGCTTTAAATATTTTATTGCTTAATTTGCATATTATTGATTGCCAACATTATTTGGATTCTCCCTTGTATGTCTTCTATAGACATTTTTCTAATGAGTGTATTCATTGGTTTCTTATTGTTTTGTTCAGATTAAATATATATATTTATTTGGTTCTTATATATTTTCAGTATATGATTTTTCATTTCATTTATTTAAAGTCAATTCTTGATTTATTTATACCAAAAAACAGTTCAATAATTAACTGCTTAACTACTAGATGTTAAACAGTTTTGAGCATTTAATGTCATTTTCTTGAAGGGTTTATGCTTTTGGTTTGTGTTTTGGTTAAGAATTCCCCCACCTGGACATATTAAACAATTTTTGTCTATTTTCTCTTAAAGTTATACAGTTTTCTTCACTTTGAATCCACAGTATAGACATTTGTGAATGTGTTAAATAAAGACATGATTTTAATTGTCTTAGGAGAATAATGAAATAATTCTATCAGACCTCTGCTTCCCTAGTGACTTCATGCTCTCTTCTTGGTCCATACTGGATTTGTGGCTCCCTTGATCTGCTGCACAGCCATCATCAGGAACTTTCCTCTTTATTCTGCTGAGTTATATGCACATTTTTAGATAAGGTCCAGTAACTCCTAAGAGAACAAGTTTAAGAAGTAAAACATAATTTCTCTGAGTGTACTACTGTTAGATTTATACAACCCATTCATATCATTGGACAGATCTTGAAAAACTGTGCTTGCGCAGTAAGTATATTAGTAAAAACTTAGATTATCAAGTCAGATTTCCAGGATTTGTTTGGATTTTCTACTTATTATGCTAAGCTATCCTGCAGCCTTACCACTGTGTTGTCCCATCCTATCAGATCTTGGAAGCTAAGCAGGGTCCAGCCTGTTTAGGACTTGGATGGTAGACCACCTGGGAAGACCGAGTGCTGTAGGCTTGGGAGAAGGATCCAGCAAGCCACTCCCAAAAAACAACCAGCCATTGAAAACGCTATGAATAGCAGAGAAGCACTAACATTCCTGTTTCACCTGTTGTTTGTAGGGTCTCTATGAATAGGACACTGACTCCAAGGTACCTAACAACAGTATACTATGCTAATCTTATAATTGGATATGTGTACCACTTGGGAGTCCATAAAAGACATAGATTGCTCAAATAAATTTCTTTTCACATACTCAAATTACATATGTATGTGAACAGGTTTCTAAAACATAGTTGATTATGAAGGTATTTGCTAGAGATATTGCTCCTTCTTCCTCTTCACTATCACTTTTCTACTATTTTACTAAAATAATAATGCCTCCCATTCTACCATTGTGACCTATTCACAATCACTTTTCTACCATTTTACTAAGTAAATAATACCTCCCATTTATCCTAACTACTAACAGTAGTGGAATCTGACATATCCATGGTTAAAATCCTTAAGGCAACTAATGCATAGACAATTCAAAATCTTGTTCCTGAGTGATTCTAACAATGGGTAGCAGATATTTTTTCCAAAGCAAGCACTGCACATTTTCCATATGTAAAGATAAAGAAATTTCTTTCAACAAAATTCAAATATGATGATCCAGTATTCAGTTGAAATATCATTAAAATACCTTTTGATGATAAATCTTTGTTGTTGTTGTTCAGTGCCAACAAGTTGGTATTGGACTCATGTTAGATTGTTAGGTGCTGTCGAGTCGGTATCGGACTCATAGAGACCCTCATAGGGTTTTCAATGGTTGACTGTTTCGGGATTGCCTTGGGAGTGGATTTCCAGGTCCTTCTCCCATTTTTGCGGTGCTGGGAACTGAACTCAGGACCTCAGAGATTGCAGCGCAGCACTCTACCAACTGAGCTAAATCCCAGCCCCTAAATCTTTGATAGTTATCATATAATTCAGTGAGGAGTCTGTCTCCTACTTAAAAATCTGATGTTTTCTCATACTTTCCCCATAGTTAATGACAAATATTTTACCTGTAATACCTCAATGTAGAAAGTTGCACTCCCCATACCAGACTTGATGCATAGTCCATGTATCATAGTCTCTGAAGAAATTGCAACAAAGATACAGGTTGGTTATGCTATTTATGTATGTGTTTTCCTGGCCCCTGTATCCTTATTACTACATCTTTATCTGAGGCCTAGTACAGAGGATCTTTTCACACAATTCCTCTGGGAAATTGAAAAGAAACTTTTTCCACTCTGACTCAGTACCAAATAGTATTCCACTACTAGCCCTCTTTTGTAACTCTTGGTTTCCAGAGCACTTAGTTCACAGTCCAGTTTCCCTCAAGAGAGAGACTGTCCTCAGGTCTGTACTCATCCCTCTGGCCTTCCACTGGTTTGCCATTCCATAGTAGAAAATGGAGTTGGTTTATTCCTGATTTTAGACTCTTCCTTGATCATTACTATAAGTGATCAACAGTTAACATTTTCCAGTCAGTGCCTATAATCCCAGCTACTTAAGAGGCAGAGTCAGGAGGATCATGAATTTAAGGGCAGAGGCAGCCTGTGTAATTTAGCAAGATCCTGTCACAAAATTAAAAAACAGGGATGGGGGAGTAGTTAGGGGTCAAGCATGTGCGAAAGTATAGGCAAGGCCCTGGGTTCAACCTCCAAGTAGAGCAAAAAAAATTTTTTTTTTCTGTTGGGCTTGCTGGTTCAATGGTTACCCCAATACTTGGTTCAGCCAATCTCTGTCTCCCAGCTTGGCTGAGACTCTGACACACAGGAGTTAAGAAAATTGAGTGATATTTATATAACAAAGCTCTTACTCTCATTAATAATGTAGGTGTTATTCAATATTTAAATCTGTGAAAGCAGAACACAACATAATAAAATTGGCATAGAAATGAAGATTTCTCCTCTTAGAAACAGTTAATAGTTATTTATAGATATATAAAAAATTGAGACAAGTCATTCATTTCATTAAGGAATGAGTATATATTAAAATTTTTACTTTTTAGTTTTAATGATTATTTTTTAACAGGATTAGTATATTTTTGTTGTTTTAAAATCAATTTGAAATCTAAACCGAGAAAAAATGTGATTTAACATACAGAGTTTATGTTACAGGAAAATATTCAATGTTAATTTATATGCATTTTTTTCTGTGAAAATATGAGAGGGAATCAATCAAATACTAGTATTTTCAAAAATAAATGCTACATTAAGATATAATTCTATGCAAGAAGCAATGGAAATATGAATACAAAACTAAAATTAAAATTTTTAAAACTCCTGTTTATTGATAAGCTTTTCATCAAATATAAAGTTGGATGATGATAATACTAGAATTCTATGGTATTCTGATATGACTGGGCATCTATGAATGTTGGGTCAATATTTTTCTATGGTATTCTGATATGACTGGGCATATATGAATGTTGGGTCAATATTTTAATATACCCTGGTTTATAATTCATAGAAATACCTTTCCTTGCAAGGTATATTTAAACATTGGATAAAATATTTTAGATGTCAAGTTAAAAATATATCATCTGATACATTTCTTTTGAAAATTATTTTAGAAGGACATGATCAAAAATATTTAATAACCATATGTCTAAGAGCTGATGATGTTCTTTAGCACAGCAATCCCCAACATTTTTGACACCAGGAACTGATTTTTTGGAAGATAACTTTTCCACAGATATTTGGGGGATGTGGATTGGGGATCCCTGGTAAAATACATAAGAAACAGCACTGGAAATCACCAACTTGGCAAAGTTCAGACTCTTTGGGAAAATAAGTCTTAACACAATAAGACGGAAGCATCAGCTGTGTCTTATAAAGATATTCAGGAGTTGCAAATTATATTAAGGACCTAGAAGAGAATGGACATAGGACTACTGAAGTACCTTCCAAAAATTGCTAAGAGAAAAAGTTAAATCTCACATACTTTAAATGATTAACCACCTCAGAATTACTCCTCCATATACTAAGCCTTTACAAAAGCCCACTGTAGACATAATGGATACAGCATGCATAGGGTACTCTCCTTGTCAATCAAGGTTCTGGCAGGAAACAGATGGTGTATTCAAACAAGCCATCGAAGAGAATTTAATGCTGGGACAATTTACAACAGTGTAGCCAAGGTTAAAGGAACAAGGAATGATGAAATACTAATGCACAGAAAGGAATGATTTTTATTTTTATTTATTTATTTATTTTTTGTCCAGCCAGTCTGTACCAGACTCACAGAGAGAACTGTAAGTAGAAAAGAGGATGTTTTTCATTAGTTATGGACTTAGCACAGAGAAACACAATTTAAGGTCAAACTGGGGTTAATATTGAGAGAAACAGGGAAATAAATGTCTAGAGCCTAGTTCCTTCTCCTCCTTCTCCTACCAGTGTCACATATTAGTCACAAACCCTCAGCCAAAGAATGAGGGATCCTGGTAATGCAATTTGGTAGAAATCATATTTCCTAGGTTATGGCCAGGTGGATAAATGTACAGTAAAGTTGAGAAGAGAGACAACCTGCCATACTTCTTAGAAATAATCATGACTCTAATTTTGAGTAAATTAGAAGTTCATAGAAGTGTAGTAAATCCTTCTATATTAATCATAAATTACAAAAGCCAACAGAGATATTACTAGCTTGTAGTTTATAATAAAACAGAGTAAATAATAAATTTAAAGAATATTTGCCTGTCAGCAACTCCATTTCAATATTTAAACATTCTTTATCTTCTAGATGAATGTGTTTCTCACTCTAAAAAATGACTGGGATGATGAGTATGTCATATGTACATTTGAAAATTTTCTTAATTAAAATGATATTCAAACATCCTAGTTAGTAAAAACAGTTGCTTGTGTGAGAAGATGGTCTCCTAATCAGCACTGATCAATAGTCATATTTAAGGAAAAATAAATTTACTTTAATAATGTTTTATATAGTACAGTAGAAAATATTTCATTACAACATATTAAATGAAAATATTAAAGAGATATTTTTTATTCCATTTTATTATATATTGTTGTTTGTTGTTAGGTTCTGTTGAGGTGAGTCCCACTTATAGCAACCCTATGCACAGAATGAACCACCACCCTGCACTGTGCCATGCCCAGCATTATGTCAGTGCTTCTCTGCTATTCATAGGGTTTTTGATGGCTGATTGTTTTGATAGTGGGCTGCAGGGTCCTTCTCCCAATCTTACAGCACTTGGTATTCCCAGGTAGTCTCCCATCCAAGGACTAACCTGGCCTGACTCTTCTTAGCTTCTTAGATCAGCTGGGATCATATACCATGATGATATGGCTGTAGACATTTTATTTGATATGCTCTTCAAAAGTAAGTATGTAATTTTACATACATGCTACATTTCAAGTGCCTAAAGGCTTCATGGGAAGTAAATTTTCTTGTCACTACAGTTCTAAAAGTCAATTAAGAGTACCTTGATAGAGATGAAGGGACATTTTCTGATAAAAATGTGAAGACGAGATTACATATGATTATTATTATGGACGATGTTTTTGTATTTTTGGTCAGAAAGACAGAAAATTATATAAATGAATTTTATGAAGCTAAATATTATATGAATTAAGCCAATTTAAACCCAATAATTCTACCTATCTCTTTTACTCTACCTTGCTTTGCTTTCTCTTTATAGTATAATTTTGAGTTCTACTCAGAAATTTAACCTTGAACTAGCAAGAACAATCTACATCTCAAATAACAAAGTAAAAGTTTTGGAATGGGACTGTGTTCTTGAAAAGGAGTTATTAATTTTTAAATATTTATTTTATTTGAGATATAATTCACATACCATAAAACTCAACATTTTAAAGTATACAATTAAATAGTTTTAGGAACATTCACTAATCTATGTTCTATTTTAGAACATTTTCATTATACATAGAACAAATTTGGTATCAATTAGCAGCTCTAAAACCCTGGATATTAACTATAAGAATATTTAAGAAGCATGATATTAATATTTCATTTTAAGAAGAGATCTTTACATACGGGATATTTTGTACAGTAATAATCTGAAGTAGAATTTGGCCTATTGGAACCACTGTATTACAACTACTTTGAATAAACTGGATGACTGATGTGTGATTTTAAATCTAACTAAAATATACTTTGGGCTGGCGTTTGGCTCATTTGGTAGAGTGCTGCTCTGCAGGTTGGGTCCCTACCACCTCAGAAACAGGAGAAGGACATGGCAATCCACTCCTAAAGTAATCTCAAACCAATTAGCTACTGGAAACCCTAGGAGGCTCATTATGAGTCAGACCCCAACTGGAAGGCACCTAACAAGAAGATACTCTTAGTTTTGAAGTATCTCAGAGCAGTTATCTTTATTATTTCAGTAGAATTATGAATTAGAATCTCACTAAGGGAGATTTTTGGTATTTTCAGACAATGCAATATATAAAGGAGGATTTAAATTTACATATGTTCTATAAAGACATTTAAGAAAATGTATTGATTGCTTTACAAACCACTTGAATTCTTTCCTTTTCAAAAGTTCCTGCAAAGTGAATGTAGAAAATTGTGGGCAAAGTCTAAAATTTTGCAAGTAAATACATATAAATCTGCATTTTCAATTTGTTAAGGAACTATATGGTCAGGATTTTTGGTAGAAAACTCTTTGTTTTTTTAATTTTGGTTATATTTTCTTCAACTTTTTCATTTTAAGAAGAATATACAAGACCAAGTTCTTATCTAGAGAAAGCTCCCAAGGTTAAAATTTTAAAAAAAGGTTTAACTAAATTACTAATAAGTAAATTAATTGACCACATTAAGTCTAATTCATTCAAATTCCTTGAAGAGAAAATACCATTATCATCCCCCCACACCCCTCTCCACAAGAATTGTCTCCAGGAAGTTCTGACAGCCAATATTTTGAAGAGAGCAAGGAACTTTCATCTCTTATGCATGCAGAATTTAGTAAGTTCCTGTCTTGTCTCTGCAGGCACTACTGCCCTCAGCATCACCTGCTGTCTTGGATTCCATCCTTTCTAAGTTCCCACAGGCTGAGGATCCCTGTTCAGGTTGGAGAGGGCTTCATCTTTCAGAGTTCACTTTCTTCAGTCCTATTTTATCCAGCAACTCTTAATCTATTTTCTAATTTTTAGAGATTTGTGATAATTTATTTCCCACTGATTACCCTTCTTCTGATCACTTAGTTGGTTTTAAGTGTGTTTTTGGTTTCTTCACATACTGTTTTAAGAATCTCATAAAAACATATTGAACTATCAGTCTGACTACCAAACTGTACTTTAAAATCACTCTTTCCCATACAGTGTGCTTAGAAATTTTCTTAACATTTCTTCAATTTTTTTCCAGGTTTATCTTTCAAGGCTAATATTATTTTCCTTTTACATATAAGAGGTACAAAGCTCTGGTAGGTAGAGTTACCTGCCTAAATTAATCCAGTAGTAACTAATGAAAACTGGCTTTTAGTTTAAGTTTTTAAATCGTAAATCCAATCCTCTTTTACACTAGCCTCTTCTTATTCCCAATGGAGGAAACCTTTTCATCCAATTTTGTAATTCTTATGCAACCTTGATGTACTATTTTTTTCTACACTATCATTATGATTGAAAGTCAGGGAAAGATATATTTATTTATTCAACATAAATATCAAATACATTGCATTGAGCCTGAATTGTATTTATGTGAATTTACTCCATGATAACACCTTTGGAAGAGATTAATGCTTATCTAGATTTAGTAGGGTTAGAATAATTATCATGAGATTGGATTGCTATAAAGTAAGCTCAATATGTTTGGATTCTTTTGCACACATTCTGTCTTTGAGATGCCATGTTACAATATAGCACAAAGCCCTCACCAAATGCAGTGTCCTGATTTTGAGTTTTCATGTCTCTAGCTTGTGAACTTGAAACTACTTTCTTTAGAAAACACCTAGCCTTGGGTATTTTGTTATAGCAACCTAAAACACACTACAACGCTATAAAAGCCAAAATGAACTCATAGTCTGATTCAGTCAGATGATTCTTAAATTTATAAGTAGAATTAATGCTTGCATGTTTATTGTAACTGAAGGCTTTAGATTCTCCAATAAATCTCCATTAACTTCATATTGATGTCTGAAAGTCTGACATCAAAAACTTATTCATTCAATTTAAAATTTTGCAGTAGTTCAAATTGGCTATACCAAATAATGTTTAAAACCACTTTAGTATAATCTTAAAATATATATACTAGATTTTACCTGTTGTAGATGGCAATAATGAGGATACAAGTCATCTCATGGAATTGAGGAGGACCCTGACAGAAGGACAAAGATAATAACATGCACAATGTGGGAATGTGGGATGAATGATAATGAACAATGGACTTCATCTCTAAAACGGTTTTCTCCAAAATCAATTCTTGTCAGAGCAGTGAGTAAAATGGTGACACTTTGAAATCCATGAATTGCCAAGTACTGTCAAGTATATTATCATTGTAAGCCCAATATCTGAGCATATTCACCCCCAGGCATCAACTAATCTTTGCTTAAATGTACCAAAATCAATTCTGGCTATGCAAAAAGGAATGAAGAGACACAGGAAATGGTCTCAGTAAATTAAACTGAATTGTCATCTACACTTAGCCTCTGCCACGGCATAATGATTCATATTGTCATGGCAACTAATATTTGAAAAAGAGCAAGGATCAAAACAGATATTCTTCTTTGGTTTGATTAACTGGGAGACATTCTGGAGAAGGAAAAGGTGAAATTTGATACAGCTTTAATAGCTACCTTCAATTTTAATAATTTATTTTCTAAGAGGTTTGCATTTTAATGAAGTAAATATCACTCACATTTACCTACAAGCAACCCAAGAGTTATTTTTCTTTTAGGGAATATTTGTTATTTGCTAAAAATTTACCCAGAATCTGTGCTAGGCTTTGGAGAAACAAAGATAAATCTGACAAATTTCCTTGACCTCAGGAAATTCACTATCTATTGGGACAAGTCACATTTACTGTTTAGGTAATTATAATGCAAAGGATATGCTATTGTATACACACAAATTTTAAAGAAAAAGAAATAGGGCAAATGTTGTTGTTGTTGTTATGTGCTATCGAGTCGGTATCCGACTCATAGCGACCCTCATAGGGTTTTCAATGGCTGACTGTTTTGGGATTGCTTTGGGAGTGGATTGCCAGGGCCTTCTCCCATTTTTGCGGTGCTGGGAATTGAACTCAGGACCTCAGAGACTTCAGTGCAGCACTCTACCAACTGAGCTAAATCCCAGCCCCATAGGGCAAATAATTAATTCTATTTGAGAAATAGGCAGACTCAAAAGAGGTATGAGATTTTTAAGTTGCTATTTTAAGGAAAAGTATTATTTTTCAACCTAGTGCAATAGCTTAACTACATCGTTTAGCTCAGTTGGTAGAGTGTTGCTCTGCACTTTTTGTGGCCCTTGGTACAGTCCTTAGCACAGCAAAATAGGCAGCCCACTCCCAAAATAATCCTAAAACAATCAGATGTTGAAAACCCTGTGAGGGTCTCTATGAGTCAGACCAGACTTGATAGCACGGAACAACAGCAGTAACATGTGGTATTATCCCAGAACTTTGCTAATGCTGATCACAGTGTTAAACAATATACATATATCTTGGAGGAAAGAAACTCTGCATGCAATTATTTCTAAGTGCAGAATCTATTGAATAAGTACTGGTATAGGAAGAATGGCCAATTAGGCAGAAATAATAAAATATGTACTTTTAGACATTCCTTTGTAGAGCCAATCATAAGTCTATTCAGCAATATTTATCAAAACCTGTTTTATAAATGTGCCCACCAAGCCAAAACCAAGTATTCTCGCTTATGCAAATTCATAATTAAAGATTTATTGATATTTTTATTGGAAACTATGATAAAATGATTTTATGTGTTTTCTGACTTTATGGCCATGCTGTAGAAGAGGAGAAAGAGCTCATTAAAAGAAATAATATAACAACCTGAAACAGTTCTCTCTGCAAGATATTGAAGATAGGTGCATAAGTCATCTTAATGAACAAAATTAAGAATGTTAAAACCATTTTGTTCTATTTAAAATACTTTATACTTTAATATACAAACATGTTAACAGTAATTCTTTCAGTCCTAAATGCATTCAACACATCTTGGCAAACCAATAGGCAGGAGATAGCAAGGAATAAAAAAGTAATCGGCAGCATGTCCTTAAGAGAACTATATAACAAAAATACTGATTGGCGCATCAATTCATTAACATTGGAGTACTCCAAAAAATTTGAGATGAGCACCAGCATATAAAAAAACCCTCACATTTGTATACACTATGCAAATTAATTTGACATCAGCTTTTTCTTTTATCTCAACAGTCTTTTGTAATAGGATGGGCAGGAAGCTTTATTTTTATTGTGCAAATGTGAAGACAGTTATTAAGAGGCTAAGTGGTTTGTCTCATTAATGAGAAGCCTAGAAATTCATGCTCTTTACACAATGTCAGGTGAACCAGCATGAGTAAACTAAATAAAGAGCTTTGTAGCAAGTTTTCAAATGTAAAAAGTTAGCCAACTATTTATCTTCATCATAAGCAAACTTCAAAATTAATAACCTTGAGCTAAAAGAGACAATCTAACTTTTACAGTCATATTCATTTCTTGCTACCCTGTTATGAGCCCTTTAAAAAAACAAAGAAAAATCTATTTAATCTGATCAACTATGTGCACAAAACCTACACACACACACACACACACACACACACACACACACACACACACACAAACACACACACAAACACACAGGTGGGATATAGATATGCAATGTGAGGCAATCAATGATAAAGTTGATGAATGGTTCAAATTCAGGCAGGCTAGATAGCATAAGGAAAGAGGCAAATGCATACTGGCTAAAGGCTGGTGAAACAGGAGTGCTGCATTTAAGAAGGATATCATGTTGATAGACAAGTTAACTTAGATATTAGGAGGCAACACAGAGGAAAAATGGATTGAAAATTATTCCTGCCTCTCAGCCATGATGAATGAAGCCATGCATCTCTGAAGACATTGGAAGGACATTTTCTAATGGGTCCAACAATGTATCCACGTACTTGAGTCATTTATAAAATAAAGACCGTAGGTCTACATCACAATAGGTTCCCAGAGGTGTGCACTTCAGGCTGATCACATCTAGCATGTACTAGTTTGAATCAAACTAGAGGGAATGCGCACCACCCATGCTCTCTTCTTCCACAAGTGCTCTCTTCTTCACTCCTCCCTCTTTCTCTCTCTTCCCCTCCACTCCAAGTCCTCCCTTCTCCAGCAATGATATGCTCACTTCTCCCTTCTCTTGGGCCCTCCATCTTCTGTATATCCAAGGAATTTTTTCTTCTAAAAGTCTGCTTAACTCCTGTTCTCTGGCTTCTTTATTTTCCCCTGGGGAACAGAAATATCCTTATGCCAAGTCACCTGGGGAACACAGGTTTTGCTAAGACCCTTTGCAGATCCACATAAGCTTCTCCAGGTGCCACAGGTTTCCCTGTTATCATCCTTTAGTGGTGTACTATCTTTGATAAACCTTTTCTATACTCTCTGCTATAACTTCAGTATTGGGTATAAATTCTTCTATATGCCAAATACAAGACTGAGGTTTTTCTGCCAGATTCCCAGACTTGTGCTCCAGACCCACTTACCCATACTCCTCACTTCTCTCCGTAACAATGTGACTGTTCAATCATTGAAAAATTGTAAACTTGTCAGAACTGGCTAATACTCACATGGCATAGGGAAAAATGTCACCAGTGTGACAGCAGAGATACAGCTCAGTATGGCCTGCTAGCCTGAGAAGTTCCCCTCATTGGGACCTCTACTCAGGTTAAGCCAGGTGTTTCACTTGTTCACAGGGAAGAATTTCAGGATGAGTCCGAAGGACTGAAACAAAGCTATGGAGTTTATTAAGTTTATTAAGCTTTAGAGTACATGTGGGCAGAGGGGGGTGGAGACAGGCCTCTATGGAATGGATGTGGTTTTACCAAGAGAGTCAACAAGAAAAAGCAAAAATGAGATGGAGCATGTGTTCCATCCAGTTTTATTTAACCCAGGACATACTCCACGTGTGTCAATCCTGGATACCCAGATCTGGGCTCCCAGTGTGATATGAGCCTCATATTCCACCTTAGAAAGGCCCCTCTTGTGGAGTAGGAGGTGCAAATAAATTCAACAGAAAAAGTTTCATTGTTTAGGTTTTTCTATTGGAGGAACATCCCTTTAATAAAATGAGATTATGGGTTTAAGGAAAGAGTCATGAGGGAATTTCCTAGGCATGTCTCAAAAAGCACAGAATTACAAAAGGGAAAGCAGGGTCAAAGTCAAAGGTTACATACATTTTGGGCCCAAGCATGACTTATTGCTATTTTAACATCTTTATTGTTTAAAATGTCTCTCAAAAATAACATCTCAATGTAGACAGTCCTCACAGCAATCTTCTTGGTAGTTGTGTCAGAGTCCTTGACTCTCACTTGGTAAGATTCAAATCAGATCCTGGGGTGAAAGCTCTTTCCCTTTCCCTGTCCACCAGTTTCCCTTATCTTTCTATCCTACTTCATTACCCCCACCCCACCCCAGACATTTTCTCTTAACCTTAAGGGCTGATGAAGGACAAAGATATGGCTTCTGAACCTTCTTTAGGGTAAGGAGGGGTGTAGATCCTGTTTATCCAAGGATTGAAAGTCTCCACTTGTTTGATCTTAAGGGAAACACAGAAAGGTTTGAGCTTAGGAATGGAGGACCATAATTCATTGGGAAGAAGTCAAGCTGGGTGGGTTTTTTGTTGTTGTTGTTGTTGTTGTTGTTGCTGTTGTTTGTTTTTTCTCATCTGAAGAGAAGCCTTAGGTCCTCTAATGGTTTGTAGGTAGAAGCAACCTCATCCTCAAGGTGTTCATAGCTGTTGGAACTCAGAGATATCAAGTTTAGCTCTTTTGATCTGGATGTGGTAGATCTCTATCCACATTGAGAAAGTGTTAAGATACATTAGAAGTTATTGACGTATTTGATAGGTGGTATGTGGGTAAAATTTAATTACCAATCTTCTTCCTAGAATGTACCTGTCTTTTGTATAGAGTTCGGTAAAAGCAATGTCTTAATGCCACCTTCTGGGAACAGCCCTGGAGTTTGATGGCTGTTGGTGCACTTAATAAGCCTTAGTAAGTTCGCTTTGAAATAGACTGAAAGATAAGAGCTCGTAGGTAGGGCTGGATCTTTAAGATCCCAAAAGTGTGGTTGGAGACTGTTGGGATTTGTCAGTCTATTATATTGTTTTTTTTCCAGTGTCCTTTTAAGTAGATTTTTATAATTTGCAGTCTTTAGAGCTTATTTGGGATCTTAGTTCAACTCCTTCTGTTTCATGTTACTAATTACTCCAAATTTGGTTATACTTTCCTGCTGGGTATTTAAGACTGTGTAGGATGCCAACAATTAACCTTTCTGGTTTTTTGTTTTGTAATTAAGGTCAGTCAGATCTCCTTAGGGTTGTTTTGGGGAACTGTGAGGAGCCTGCTGATTCCCGCAGTCTTTCCTCTACCAGTTGTGCCATCTGCTCGGATGAGTCAGGGTCTTGCTGACCATGTGGCTTCTTTTGGAAGCATCCAAGGAACATTACCCTCTGTAATAACTCTCTTCTTTGCAGAACATGTACTGGTCAGAGCCATTCTCTGGCATCTGATCAAGAGGATGAGTTACTCACCAGGGTTGTAGGGCCCTCTTGAGTGGTCCCGTTTTTCTGTGGATTTTGGCTGACCTGGGGTGAGGGCCAAAATATTGGCTGTCCTCTTAGCCCCATTATCCTGATTGGCTTTGGCTTCCAACTTTTGTCTGTTGAATACCCAGAAGGCCAGTATTATTAGTCTTAAAGGAGTAATGGATTTTAGTTTTCATCCTTGGCAAAACATTTAGCTATAGCTTACACATATAGTAACTTTAGCTCTTAGATGTATGTTTTAGTCATCCATATGTGATGTCAAACACTTTTAATAACCTAAGATAATAATTGTTCACTTAACTAGAGTCTTAAAATGGTCTTTAAATATTTACTTACATAAATCTTGACTTGATTAAGACTCAATTTTCTAAGTAAATAAAACCTTGACAAAGTTATTAGAAAGTTCAGCCATCTTGACAGAATATAAAATCTTTGTCATTTAAAGCCAGGTTTTTATAATTGTTACTAAAGGCAGGTAAATATCTTAAGAGACCCTATAGCTTTAGATATAGAACCTTAACCATAGCCAATTTAATTTCATACATATCCATTATGTTTAATACATTTTAACCTTTTATATTTCTGACTTTTTGTCTAACACACTTGTAGGAGGGGGGAGTCTGAACTGGGTCTTTGTTCCCTTTTTCTTTTGCTTTTGGGTCTACTTGATTAATCACAGTAGGAGACTCTTTGGCCTGCTTAGGCTGTAAGGTTAGGCATATTTTTAATTGTATATCCCCAATACAATTTGGGATATTTTTTTCCTTTAAGGCTATGAAGAGCCTCTAGACAATAGAGCACCTTTGACCATCTTTTATAATTAACTCCTCTACAAAAATAAAGCCTTTGCTTTGGGAGGAAATGGAGGGCTGTACCCATTGAACTTAAAGAAATCTCTTCCCAGCAAGAGGATAGGACATTTAAGAAGAATTAAGAAAGCTTAAGAGAGAAATTAAATTTTCAAAAACACATGTTAAGGGTACAGTGAATCCTTTGGTTGTGGGTTTTCATTGACACCAGCTACTGTGCAAGTTTGTTTAGGAAGGGACACAGAGTCATCAATTAAGGCAGAAAATGAATGCCTAGAATCTAACTAATATTTTGCTTACCATGTCAAGAGTTACTCTTCGATGGTTATCATCAGTGGCTTATGGGGGCATCGCTGAGAAACCTCAACCAGCTTCAGTCTTCAAGGAAGCCATCCCAGAAATGATGGCCCATTTCCCCTTGAGGGTAGGACATTTTCATTTCCAATACTTTTTCTTTTTGCAGAGGGGGAAAAGTCCTGGCGTAAATTTTGGCTGAAAGCAATCATTTTCCTGTTGGCCATGTTTCCTACAGTGGTAACAGGCTTTGGACCATTTTGAATGTTTTCTGTTTCTTGGAATCTCTCTGAGGGGGAAGGTCCTTGTCTGCCTGAGATGATAGGTTATTTCTCAGGAATAATATTATCAAGCAGGCATGTTATTATGCCTGTGATTTTTAAACCCCTGTATCTTTTGAATTGCCTCTCTTATTTTTTCCTTTTTTTCAGTCCTAAAAAACCCTAAAAGCCAAATTTAAAAGTTAGTGTAGGTGTCTGTGGTCCCATTGCCTACTTTTGCACCTTCCTCCTAATGTCCAGAGCTGACTTGCTGATAAAATGGGCACCTAGCAAAATCTGATCTTCATAGGAGCTGGAGTCAATATTAGAATATTTTCTCAGGGTCTCTATGAGGCTACCTAATAATAGCACTGGATTTTCATCTCTGTTTTGGATTATTTTTCTAATCTTGTTAAAGTTTACATGTTTCCACATCAATTTATGCATTCTCTCAATTAAAGAAGTAATCATAGTGAGACTGATACTTCCTTCTCTTGCCACTGTGGCTCTTGGTTTGGAACATCTGTGGCCCCAGTGGGTTGCCTTTTGTCTACGGCATGATTATTATTGCTGTAAGCCTGAGCAGCTGCCCAAATCCATCTTTCCTTTGGGGGTATGGATGATAGACAAAATTATTTATAAATCTGTGTAAATTAGGTCAAAGGAAATACTCAGGGATTGGAATTTATAAATAAATTTATCTGGATCCCCTGAAAAAATCCCAATTTTTGTTTGCATTGAGGTAAGTCTGACACTGAGAAAGGGACATACATTTTTGAAATTCTCTCCTCATTTGTTACTTCCTAGAAGGGAAACATATCATGAGGGTAATAAGAAGTCCCAATCCTGGTTTCTCTTGCTGGGCTAAGCTATTCTGCTGAGAGATGTCTTTCCCTGGATTTTGAGCTGGAGGCATTTCTCTGAGGTTCAGGTTGCTCCATGACTTTCCTTAATGGTGTGGTAGGGGCACTTAATAGCATATCTTCCAAAGGGTAACAAATTTTTCTCTTTCTTTGCAACTGTGGATTCTGACATATGACATGAATACCTGAATATAAGGGATCTCAAACCATTTACCTTCCATTTTGCAGAAATGATCTAATTGCAGTATTGTATTATGGTTTTAGCCTGCAGCTGTAGCCCTGTGGCATCTGATCCTGTCAGATCTCAGAAGCTAAGCAGGGTTGGGCCTGGATAGTACTTGGACGGGAGGCTGCCTGGGAACACTAGGTGCTGTAGGCTTGGGAGATGGACCTGGCAACCCACTCCCAAAAATCAATCTGTCATTGAAAACTGCAGAACAGCAGAGAAGCACTGACAATAGTGATTTTCCTGTTGCATGTAGGGTCACTATGAGTAGGATACAGACTTGAGGGCACCTAAAAACAACAAAATTATAAAGTTCCATTTTTTGGGTCAATTCTTTTCTTTCCTAATCTGTACAGGCACCAGACCTCATTGCAGTAGGAAATTAATTTTCCTACTTATTTCATCTATCTTAAACTATTCTCAGTTATTTAAAAATACAGCTTAAGACTGAATCTTTAGGAGCAGATGTTTGGTTACTCATAGTCATAAATTGTTCTTTTGTCCACTTGTATGTCTTAAAGAAAGAAGGAAGAAAGAAAGAAAGAAAGAAAGAAGGTACATGTCTCTGGATACTCATGTTTGAGCTCTTGACTTGTTTCCTTGACATTTATAGCTGAGTTCCTGATATGTTCTTTGGATACTCATAGCTGAGTTCCTGATTTAGCCAGTGGCCAGGCATATTGAGGATTCTTATTACCCTGATTTAACTCCCTCTAGGCCTTCCTAGAATTGAGTGCACATTTCATTGTGCCATCTGGTAAATAATCCCTGAAGTCTAATACAGATAGGCAAAGTTAGAGAAACAAAGCTTTTGGTCTTTTCATGAGAGTGGAAATCATGGAGTCAAAATTAAATGCCTTATTTTTAGATTTGATAATTTAAGATGGTGTCCAGGGAGAACAATATTTTCATCATTTTCTATGTCCTAAAAGGGAGTATTCTTAGATCTATCTGTAACCTAAAAGATGGCTGGTCATTTATGTTTATTTACCCCAAGAGCCTATGGGGTGTAGATTAGGGGAATTCTTGGGAGGGAGATTGTCTCAAGGCAAGTGGGGAAGTTGTTTACCTTAGATTCCAAGTTATCTGCTTGGGTTCTAGTTCCTCTAACATAAAAGGTTAAAGGGTTCTGGCCCTACTGGAAGAGGAAAAAAAATCTATAATTTTTCTTTCTGAATGACAGACAAGTTCATTGTCTGCTTTTACATTAGTAATTAAATCTTCATCTCAGAAAACCTTTTCAATAACTTTTTAAAGATTATTGTTAGGTGTCGTTGAGTCAGTATCCGACTCATAGTGACCTTCATAGGGTATGCAATGGCTGACTGTTTCGGGATTGCCTTGGGAGTGGATTGCCAAGTCCTTCTCCCATTTTTGCGGTGCTGGGAATTGAACTCGGGACCTCAGAGACTGCAGCGCAGCGCTCTACCAACTGAGCTAAATTCCAGCCCCTTAAAGATTATAATCAATCTAATTATATATATATATATATATATATATATATATATATATATATATATCACTTAAAATAATTTTGAACTTTTATCATCCCTTTTGCAAAATACTCTTTACTATCCAAAATATGCTTTAATCTTCTGATTCCCTTAAAAGCATTTATCTTTCCCTTTAAGCTTTTCCCCATGAAAAAAAAATCTCTATACCTATATCTTTAATATCCCTTTCTCTTACTTGAGGATTCCTTTTGTCTTATTTTATTTTCTTACAGAAATGCTGATTTTAGACTGCTTTATTCTTAACTATAACTTTTCATATTTAATGAAAATATTAAAGTAAAAAACTTTAATGAAAATAAAAAATAACTTTTCATTTTTAATGATATTTCAGGAAGCCCTATTTGAAACATGCAGAATGTGGATATTGTGTCTTAAATATTTGGCCACTATAAATAAAAACACATGTTCCATCATGATGCCTTCCAAAAGGGGATTCTTAGGAATTGACATTTGAATGTTTGTGAAGGAGAGGACAACATGTCCTGGGACACAGGTGTCCCTGTCTTTATTCACATATTCTAGGGAGTTACTCCTTTGGGGGGTTACTCCTTTAAATATCCCTTCTTGCAACTTCAGTCTTTATGGATTTCTGGAGCATCCTCCATCAGTACAATAGTTTGGTACAGCTGGCTCGCCCAGGTTCTCATAATGTCTATGCTAGTTGTCCTCCCATTCTTGAGTAATTTGTCATTCCATTTAAGGGTAGAAGTTAGAATCTGAACATAGCCAGGGCAGAGAAGCTAGGGAGTCTGTTGAGTTTTATATGTATTACATCAAACAGAATTTCGAAACTAATTTCTCTGATCTGCATGAGACCCCCCCAAAAAATAAATAAATAAAAAGGAGGGAAGGAATGCCTGATGAGCTCTAGGAAATTGCAAGGGTATGAAGGGGCAGAGTTTTGTTTTCCCACTAGCAAACTAAGGAAAGGAAAAAGAAAGGTGTGGCAGGAGAGACTAAATCCTTGAGTTAATTGTGGACTATGCTGAAAGAGCCTGTAGCCATAGCCCTGTGGCATCTGATCCTGCCAGATCTCAGAAGCTAAGCAGGGTGGAGCTTGCTAAGTACTTGGATGGGAGACCACCTGGGAACACCAGGTGCTGTAGGCTTGGGAGAAAGACCCAGCAACCCACTCCCAAAAATCAATCTGCCATTGAAAATCCTATGAACAGCAGAGAAGTACTGACAATACTGTTTTGCCTCTTGTGTGTAGGGTCGCTATGAGTTGGATACTGACTCAATGGCACCTAATAACAACAACGCTGAAAGAGGGGAAGAGAGATGAAGTTAAACTTAGGTCTCATTTCCATTTGGCCTCATGTCTATTGTGTAAGTTATCATGAGGGAAAGAAATATAAGTAATCTTACCTTCCCCCGAAGTAGAGTTATCACTGAGGTTGGGCAGAAAGAGTTCAAATCAAAAAGCCAAACTAGGAATGAAAGGGCCTCCTGGAAAGGTATCCTTGGAAGAAAAAGGTTTTGTCAGAGTCCCCTGCCTGTCATGGCTGTGGTACACAGGCAGAATAGAGAAGAGACAAAGTTTTGGAAACTAAACCCAAAACAGAGCCTTCTTTCTGGTAGCAGGAGAGCCTACGCCCTGAGTTCCCCAAATTCTGAGTCTTGGATATAAACAGGAATATTAGAATTGAAATACAGAAAAAAAAAAAAAAAGGCTCAGGGGAATTTGGGAGAGTTGAGTGGAACAAAATAAGGAATTCCACCTCCCCAAGCTCAATGTTAAAGTTAAGGTGACAAGGGGCAATATTTAGGGAAATAGTCATTTTTACAGTGTCTAGGGGATTAGGACCATAGGAGAGAGGAAAGCCTAGATCAAAGTGGAAGAGGAAAAAATGAAGTAAGTTCACCCTTCAGGGCAATAGCGCTTTAAGGCTGGAAAAATGAGGCTCTTGGATTAGGTAAGAATGTGGCTCTTGCCATCAGCTGCAGTTGCCCCAGATTTTCAAGCTTGACTTCCTAAGAACAGGAGTAGCAGATATTAGCAAGAAAATAAAGTAAAGAAGCAGATAAAAGAGCACTTAAAATGGACTGACAAGAAACATAGGAAATCAAGGTCTGTTATTGAGGCTTTGGTAAGCCAGGGGGAAGAACACAGGAAGGAGTAAGTCAAAGACAATGTCTGTCCTCACAAAGCATTGTCACTAAGCTTGTCTTTAAGGACTCTACCTCAGAGCAGCATTCCCTAGCTTTTTAGGCACCAAGAACTGGTTTTGTGGAGGAGAATTTTTCCATGGCCAGTGGGAAGGGGAGTGGAGGATGGTATCAGGATGATTCAAGAGATAGAGAATAGCTGTAAATAAAGATGAAACTTTGCTACTTTGCTCCGTAGTTCACTACTCACCTCCTGCTGTGCAGCCTCATTCTTGGACAGCACAGGCAGGTACCAGTGCCTGCCCCAGGGTTGGAGAAAACTGCCTTAGAGCACATAGCTTCTAAAGTTATTTTCTATAAGATCTTTTCACTCTAATTAATATAGAGAGAATCCTGGGAAGCAAAGATTGATGATTGCTGATCAGGTGTTTCCCCAGAGGTTTCCTCAAAATCAATTGCTCATTTAAAAAGGAGACTTCTCCATATATGAACCTTCGCAACTGGAAAAAGACCCCTAAGACCTTAGCATTTTATGCAGCAGCTTAGTGAGAATAAATAGATCACTTCTGCTCTAACACTTCAAATGTATTCTTTTTCCTATTCAATGATTACTCTTGAGGTTTTAAAGAATTTCTTTCCATACCTATACACATACACACACACACACACACACACACACACACACACACACACACACACTTCCCATAGCATGGTAAGACTTTTTAGTCAGGAAACATTACAAGCTTCCTCTGGATAACGTATATGTCTATATTTTCTTTTCCCTGAGGATTTTGAGCATTGCCTTTTTTTTTTCCAGTACTATGAGTTGAATCCAGGGCCTCACACATGGTAGGCAAATGCTCTACCACTGAGCTATATCCCTAGCCCAGCTGTTTTTATTTTTTATTTTCAGACAGTCTCATTAAGTTGTCCAGGCTGCCTCTAGTCTCGAATTCACAGTCTTCCCGCCTCAGCTTCATGAGTAGTTGAGATTACAGGCTTGTGCCACTGTGCCTGTCTGAGAACTCTTTTTCTTACTCTGTATAATGCAATGATTCATGCCTTCTTAAATTGAGAGTCATGTAGTAATCAATCATTTTTGTAGTTTTCTTAGTACATGTACACTCTCATCTCCCATACTCACACAAATCATGATTTCATTTTAGCTGATAAGTTTCTTTGCAAGATACTTGATGAATTCTGATGATAGAGCAGAAACTCTTGTTATTTGACATTTTTTTTCTTTTTGATGTAGCTAAGCAATGTTTGGCTGCTTAGTGTGAGATGTTAATCAAAAGGTTCAAGGTTTCAGTTTATAAGATGAAAAAAATTCTGCAGATCTAATGTGTAGCGTGAGTGGTGATGGATGTGTTAATTAATTTGATTATAACCATTATACAATTGTTTTCGTATATCAAGTCATCATGTTGTAGAACATGAAGATATACAGACCTTATTTGTCAATTATTTGACAAATATTTTTTTAAAAAATGACTCAGTGGGATGTGGCACTACACACCTGTAGCCCCAGCCCTCAGGAGCCTGAGACAGAAGGATTACAAGTTCAAGGCCCACGTATGCTACACAGTGAAACCATGTCTCCAAAACCAACATATAAATAAGCAAGTAAATACTGTGCTCCTCCCTCTTCAACATACAGACAGACACATTTTCCTCTGAAGTCCCAGCCATGTCCCCATACTTGAGTCATGGTGGTAAATGTCAGAGTAAACAAGTTTGGCCACTTTGGGTGCCTGGTCACCAAACGGTTTTTGTATTCAGCAAAATAGATGTTCTTTCCATCAATCAATCCTTCTTTGACTTCAAATACATGGTCTACGTGTTTCAGTGTCATTCCATCCACAGCAAGTTCAATGGCATAATCAGAGCTATGCTTGCAATCAAAGGAAAACCCATCCTGTCTCCTTGATCCTACCAACACCAAATGGGGTGATGCTGATGCTGAGTAGTTTTAAAGTTCACTAGGGCCTTTACTACCTTGGAGAATACTGAGGCTCACTTAACGTGTGGAGCTAAAAAGGTCATCATCTCTTTTCTTTCTGCTGATGCACCTATGTTTTGATGGTTGTGAACTGTGAGAAATACAACTCCCTCAAGATGTTCAGCAAGGCCTCCTGTACCACTGACTATTTAGCCTTGTTGGCTGAGGTTATCCATGACAATTTTGGTATCATGGAAAGATTCTTAACCTCAGTCCCTGCCACCACTACCACCCAAAGGACTATAGATGGTGCCTCTTGGAAATTATAGTGTGATAGGTAACAGGCTGTTCAGAATATCATCATTACATCCATTGGCACCTTGCAGCTATAGCACTGTGACATCTGATCCCATCAGATCTCAGAAGCTAAGAAGGGTCGGGCCTGGGTAATACTTGGATGGGAGACCACCTGGGAACACCAGGTGCTATAGGCTTGGGAGATGGACCTGGCAACCCACTCCCCAAAATCAGTCTGCCATTGAAAACCCTATGAACAGCAGAAAAGCACTGACAATGGTGTTTCACCTGTTGTACACAGGGTCGCTATGAGTTGGATACCAACTTGAAGGCACCTAATAACAGCAACAACACATCCACTGGCACTATCAAGGTTGTAAGTAAAGTCATCCCTGAACTGAATGAGAAGCTCAATGGTATTGCCATCTATGTACTTACCCTGAACCTGTTGGTTTCAGAGCCAACCTGAAGAAAGCTGCTTTATGATGACATTGAAAATATGATGAAGCAGGCACTGGAGTGCTCTTGAAAAGTCATCCTGGTCTACACCAAGGACCAGATTGTCTCTTGTGACTTTACCAATGATACTCATCTTCTTTGGTATTGAGACTCACATTTTGTAACTGCTTTATCAAGCTCATTTCTTGGTATGATGATGAATTAACTACAGAGGCAGTATTATTGGCATTTTATGAATAACATGGCCTCCCAGGAATAAGATCTCCCTAGTTCACCAGCCCCAGCAAGAACACAAGAGATAAAGAAAGACCCTCAGCTGCTATGGAATCTCTGTCCCATTCAGTTGCCCAACACACTCACAGGTTCCATCCCAGACTGCCTGAAGAAGGAGGGGGCTTAGGGAGTCCTAGTGTGTCATGTACCACCAATAAAGTCCACTGTACCCAGCCTCCTAAAAGTAAATAAAATATAAAGATACATATACCTAAATATAACATATGAAACAATTTTACTTCTAGATAAAATTATGGAAAAAGGAATAAATTTCAAAAGTCTTGTGTGGTCAAATGGTATTACTTGATTTATTTCAAAAAGATACACAAGATGAAGCTTTTTACATTTGATAATGCTGAACTACTTTCTGTTCCACCAATTTAAAAATGCACACAGCCTTTGCTCAATTTTGCAGACACCACAAAAAATGTGCAGAATTTCTGTAAATATAGCACTCAAATAATTACTTCATGTACAGTACACATGTCATCATATTCATTCGCCATTTTCATGGTGGCTTGTCTTTTCTACATTTTATTATTCATTTATGATAGCTATTATGGGTCTTCCAGCTCCTATCTTGCTCTCCAGAGGAATATTTATGGCTATTATAGGGCTCTTATGAGAAGACCCAGAGATAGTTAGAGCAGAAGCCTTGTGAAATGCTACATTAGAACAGGATTCAGCTGGCAGTAAAAGATCTCAAGTTGTTTCAGAGTCCCCCTTGATGAAGATTAAAAGGCAAGTTACTCCTGGTGAGGTTTCCTTTTCACCCAAGAGAACCAACTTATTTTTGACATGGTGGTTAGGAAGCATAAATTATCACAGTCCTGCACAGAAGAGCTCTTTTGGAAAGGTCACCAGAAGGAAAGCAAGAAAAGATTTAAGATATACAGTTTATACAAACAGATTTGTGGATTCAGTTTACAACTTTAAGGCAGAATTTCTCACAGAATCTGCTAATTGAGATATGTGAGGTACCTGTAAGAGAAATGGCAATGTCTTCCCCACCAGAATACAAATAGTTTAGTTTCTGGTTATCTGAACGAGGTTGTCGTAGATTTTAGACAGTATAGGGAAAGATGATAGCATGTTTCATTCAGTTAAACTTCCTAAGTAAGTAAAACAGTGCCTGGCACATATTCAGCCCTCAAACAATATTTGATGAATGAATACATGAACTTTGCTTAAAAATGTTCATTGATTTATAATTAATTATCATTTCTCCCAGAAGAGTATTTTGTTTTGCCTTATATTTGATTAAGAAAGATGATTTGTCATAATAGAATGGTATAAATCTTAGTTCATTGGCACACTCTCATCATTTGAAATACTTTCTAACCTCTTAATTAACCACACATTATTTTATTTCAGAAAAGTTATTAAAAGTATTTCTTTGAAAATGACGTATTCATAGTGCTTTCTCTAAATCCCTATATCTGATTATAAAACCTAAAATTAGAAATTAACTCAATTCTAGAAGTTTTCCAGAGTCATGGATACTAAATTTTAATGTTTCACAATCCCAAATAACTCAAATCTTGACTGAAATAATTCAAAAGAGACAAGAATAAGTATTGGAGGTATATCTTAATTTTCATTCTGAAAACATTTGCTTGAGATTCTCTCTATTCTTTTCTTCTGATCAGCCACAAAGGTGAGATATGGCTGGATCAGGACACTGGTTTAAGTCTTATATAGAAGTTGATGTCAAATTGTAACAAGTGTCACATTATTGCCAAAAATATTATAATAGCAGTCACTATTTTAACTTCACATAAACAACCCTTAAGTTATTCACATGGATGCTGAAAAGAAAAGAAGAAAAACATGTTAGATTTGAGAAAAGATAGCTCTTGCTTGAGTTATAGCTCAGCTACTTATTAGCTAGATAACTTTACATTATTTTCTTGCCTAATATTCCTTATCTGATATATGGAAATTTAAAAATAAATTCACATGAGGACTGTGAGAACTAAGTGAAAAAATATTATAAACACAAGGAGCATGACATTATTTAGATTTTGTCCTAAAATAAATATTCTAGATTCATAGATATACATCAGTTTTGACAGGAGTCCTTTGGCAGATAACTACAGTAAAAACTGTGTGGTCTATGTGCAAAAGGAAGTGACAGGTCAAGATATGAGGCCTGGTGACTCACACCTTATTGATTGTGACATTGTAGACATGCTATTTTTTTTATTATCATTAAGTAGCACATTTAAAAGTCATTTGAACATTATGTAAATTGTACATTGCATTGTTGCAACTAGTCAATTATGGTATGTCCATGATCCATCTTTATAATTGAATATTTCCTTATAATTTAAAAATATGAAGTTTTATTTCACATTATTTCTTGTGTGCTCACATATGTCTGGCCATATCTTGCTTTCCCAGCATTTTTTGTCATCTCATCACTGATGCATTACAGTGTCCTCAATGCCTATGAAGAAGCAAATAGAATTGGCCCCTCAGGGATAAAGTCACTGTGAATGTTAAAAGAGCAAAAGCAAAAATTCAAAATAGACCTGCGTGATGATGTCTGAATCAGCCCAATTTACTGCTTTCTCCTTTATCACATTTCTGTGACTGCCTACTCTTACAATTGGTTATTGTTAGACTACTGACAAAGGGGTCTGGGGTTTAGTTCAGTTGGTAGAGTGCTGCTTTGTGCTCTCTGAGGCCACAGGTTTGATCCCCAGCACAGCAGAAATGGAAGGAGAACATGGCAACCCACTTACAATCATGAAAACAATCAGCCTTTGAAAACCCTGAAGGTCGCTATAGCTTGAACCTGACAGGAGGGCACCTAACAGCAACAACAATTGACAAAGAGGATGGATGTCTAGGCCTAAGAATATAGGACTCTCTTAATGTCTTGCAGTACAGTTGCATTTTTATTTTTCTCTATGTGATGTCTGTGGATGAGACACAGGAGGCTTTGGAATTTCATTTAAACTCAGCATAAAGCTCTTTATCAGACCATGCTCGTTCTGGTAATGTGATCATTGGCCAGGTATCCAGCAGCTTATGTCAGTCCTCTTAGTTGTATTAGCTACCTGTAAGTGCAGCTCCCAGCAAGATGAAATGACCTGGGACCAATTAATTGAAAAAGAAAAAAAATTGTAGTAAATGCCGTTGGGAGTGATTAACAAAACTAGCTATGCATCAATTGCAGATGGCCAGAGATACTGCTTGCCAAATGAGGTTGGCTACATACAAAGGAGAACATATTGTTCAAGCAGCAGGACTTGTGAAGCATGTAGAAATTTCAGCAAAATGGGCATGAACATATACAACATTATATAAATGTAATGAAGGTGAAGTTTTGTTTTATAACCTAGCCTTTCTTGTATTTTATATACTCACAGGTACCCATATATTAGGTACATACAAACTCATATGCAATTTTCCAAATAATTTGGCCTACAGCCCTGTAGATCTCTTGGCAATGAATGACCCTTGAAAGTTATTCAGTTGAGATTTACAGTCAAATTTCCCATGTATTTTTAATTAAACAAAAATTTTCTTGATTGTGGACACTTGGTAAAAGAATTCATTCTCCAATTTTTTCTCATTGGAAGCTATCATTCTCTGTCAATAATAAAAACTTCTTTCTTAATCGAAGATAAACCAGAGTTTATACCTAAGAAATTTGTTTTCCATTCTTCATATTACTTACTTACTTTTCTCCTACAGTTGAAAGAGTCTGAATGAATCAATCTCTATCATTCGTATATTAAGTTTTAGATTTATGAGCAGTGCAGAAATTCACTTGATGGGAATAGTTGATTTTGAGGACTTCCATAAGACTATCCATAAGCCAAAACAACACCCTTTCACTTGGGCTTACAGATATACAAACATATCTTTATTGAGGTTTTTTGGCAATTCTCTTTCTCTATTTGATATCCTGATGTGAGAAGTTTTTGGATAGTACTCGAATGATCACATTTATTCTGTACTTGAACATTCAATTTAGTAAATCAATGATAACTTCTAAGAAGTTGGGCAGACTTTGCAGCCTGTCAATGTTTGAAGAGCCGTTAAGACCATAATGCTATACTACTTATTTCTTCTTACCACTTAGAATGTGACAAAAGTCTTCCAAGGCTATTTACCCACTAAGCTTCAGCTACAAGATCTACTTGTTTGTCACAGTTGCCTAATAATCTCGATTACTTAGTGATTTTATTATAGTAAGCCATGCATCAATATTACCAACTCATTTATCATAATAATTGTTACAAAGATATCCAGTATTCCTGAATTGACTGTAAGATTAGAAAATGGCATGGAAATATATTTTTCAGTGTGGCTAGGTTATGCTTTCTGAAACTTAACATGAATAATATCAAAGAGGTAATTTGTATAGTCGCAATACGGTTTTCTGTGATAATTCACTAAAATTCCTAATGCTTAACTCTTTCAACTTTATATGTGGAGCTTTCATTAGTTACAGCTAATTGGTCATAGGTGGCATACAGTAGGATTTGACAGCATATCCAAAGTTGTTAGTCATTTCTTATGGCAAACTATGGTATCAGAAGTTATCTTTAAATTTTAACTTTAAAAGGACAAATGGCATATGCATATGAAACTATCAATACATAAGAGTTCAATTTAATGTCTATAGTTCTGAACCTCAAGACAAATGAAGGTAATTTTCCCAAGACTCAGAATGAATCCTTCTATACTCCTCAAAAAGAATATGCATGTGAAGGATTCATGTTAATGACAGGATGCACTTAATCTTATTCCAATTTAAAGGATATCACAATATATTCATGTGAAAATTAAATTTTTCTATCCAGTAATTGGATATATTTTCTGTTTTAAGGCCTCAACCCATTAAGTTGGTAGGAAAATTAATCCAAAACATTTTCAGAGTTTTCCACATGAACAAGCTTGTGTCATCTCTTGAGGGCACTCATTTATTTTAAAGGATTTGGTGAAAAATTCCCAATCTTAGGTCTCCTGTTCACAGATATTTCTAGAAATATTCATCATTCTCTTCTAACATTTTCTGTTCAGCAGTTTTCTGTGTTTCTCTGTTATCCTTGGGATATTAGAAATGTTGTAAAAGTGAGTAGATGTACACATAACCATTGTGTGAAAGTTTCCTTCCATGTGGTGATTTCACAGATTTCTGTGTGGTTTTATTGCCTGTCAGCACAGTGGCAAAAATGAAGATAATTCTCTTTTGTTTAGTTTTTTTTCTTCTCTGTCAAAACTTTTCTTTTCTAGGAGAATTCTTTCTCATACTGTTTGAGGGATCAAGACTATGGTTGACATTTTTTTTTCTCTAATGATTTAGGGCAAGATTTTAAAAAAATATATGCTTATTTCATTACAGTATTTGGAATTAATTTGAGGTTGTATCTTATTTCTAAGTACATATTTCTCCCTTGAAATGGTACACAGGGAGCTGAGAATCTGCTTGGTACTGGCAAAGGAAAAAGGAAAATAAAAGAAAAAAATAAGACAGGTAAACCTCCAAATTATTTTATCATGCTAATCAATCTAGTCAATATATATTGATAAATATTATGTGTTAATAAGGGGGCATGTACCGATTTAAATGATTGAAATTTAGGTTAGAAATTAAAGTCTTATTGAGCATGGTGCCACATGTCTATAATCTTAGTGACTCAGGAAGTGGAGGGAGGAGGATCTCAAATTCAAAACCAGAGGCAGCCTATGTAACATAGTGAGATCATGTCTAAAATAAAGAGTAAAAAAATGAGCTAGGGGGTGCAGCTCAGTTTTAGAGCATTTGCAAAGCATGTGTGGAGCCCTAGGTTCAATCCCCCAATACTACTGAGAAGAGAAAGGAAAAGGAAAGAAAGTCAAATCTTTGTTCTCAAAGAGTTAAGTGGAGGCAGAAACAAACAAAAAACTAAAATACTTAGTTTTTTTCAACAGTGCATGATGAGTGACATAAAAATAAAGATCTGGGAGGAAAAGCAATACATTTTGCCTAGTATAAGTGGGCATGAGTTGGGTAGGAGGGAAAATGATTTAGAGGAAATGATGGAAAATTTTTGATATTATGTATTAAATGAAGCTAATCAGAGAGAGGGCTGGGATTTAGCTCAGTTGGTAGAGTGGCGCTCTGCAGTCTCTGAGGTCTCAAGTTCGATTCCCAGCACCTCAAAAATGGGAGAAGGACGTGGCAACCCACTCCCAAGGCAATCCCAAAACAGTCAGTCATTGAAAACCCTATGAGGGTTGCTATGAGTCGGACATGACTTGACGGCACCTAACAACAGCACAACAATCAGAGAGAAGTGAAGGGAATTGCAGTCACAAAAGGAAAATTATGATGAGGTGGATGTTTGACAGATTTTGTGCCTACTTTTGAATATTTGAGAACATGTTTACTATAAATATTCATGAAATGTTTTTGGAAGTCAATTTTTTTCTTGAATAGTAAATGCGAAGAGTAGAACTATAAAGTTTTATAGTATAGTCTTACACTTTATAAGAAACTATCAAACAGCTAGCATGGTAAAATTTTGGACCAATGGCTATATAGCCAATGTATGGCTATCAAGCCAATGTATGAGAGGTACAGTAGTTTCACATCCAGCTAAAAATTGGTATTTTCAGTCTTTTAAATTCTACCATTCAATATTCTCAAGAAACAGTTGTTAACTCTATGAGTCTTAATGTGTTGGGTTCCAAAACCTCAATACTGCTATTTAGATCCATATGTTTATCTGCTACTATATCATATCAACATGTCTGAATTATTGTACCACTAAAAGAATTCTTGAATTGAATTGACAATATGGGTGCTTTTCCTTAAAATTGTTTCCAGTGGGTTAGGTCTTCTACATTTTCAAATACATTTTAAATTCACATTGTCGATTTATACAAAGGAGACTTGAAATTTTCACTGGTATGGTTTTGATTCTGTAAATTAACTTAGGGGGAACAGACATCTTTATAAGATTGAAACTTGGAATCCATGAACATTTATTTAATTTCCTCTAAAATTTTTGTTTGTTCTGACTGTAATGTATAATATGTTCTGTTAAATTTATATTGAAGAATATCATATTTCTGATGCTTTTATAAATAATACTATTTATTGGATTTTCCTGTTACTTATTATTACATAGAAATATAATTAAGCTTGGATACTGTAAACTTTTTAATTGTCTTTTAATAGCTTCTTTTGTATATCCTTGTGATTTATAATATTCACATTTTAACATCAAATAATGAAAATTTGATTTCTTTCAATCTGTATCTCTCTTTTTTTTAAAAATTGCTTTATTGCAGTGGCCAAGGCCTTGTGTGCAGTGTTACATAACAGTAGTTTGAATGGATGTCATGACTTTCTATTTAAACTTTGGTGTAAAGGGTTCAGTCTTTCATCACTAAAACAGATGTTAGCTGTAGGTAATTGTAGATTTGTAGAAATTCAAGACTTTCTCTATTATTCCATGCTTACTATCAATTTTATCATGCATAGGTTTTGAATTTTATAATTTTTCATCTATTATTATAATTATGTATGTTCACACCTTTCTATGTCATTTCTTCTATTTCTCTATTAATAGCTGGTTATGAGTTATGTTATCTTGATTTTTATCATTTCTAATAATTTTAGATTCTACACCAGATATTGCCAACACTAAATTTTAAGAGTCTAAATTGGTTATGCCAAGAGATTTGGAAAACAGCTACCTGGCTAACTGACTGGAAGAGATACACATTTATGCCTATTCCAAAGAAAGGGGACCCAACTGAATGTGGTAATTATTGAACAATATCATTAATATCACAACAAAGCAAAACTTTGCTAAAGATGATTTAAAAGTGACTGCAGTAGTATATAGATGGGGAACTGCCAGCAAATCAAACCAGATTCAGAAGAAGGCATGGAATCGGGGACATCATTTCTGATGTCATATGGTGATTAGCTGAAAACAGAGAATACCAGAAAGATGTGTATCTATATTTTTCTGATATACAAAGGCATTTATTTGGCTGTGTAGATCACAACAAAACATGGCTACCATTGCAAAGACCAAGAATACCAAAGCACTTAATTTTACTGAAGAAGAATCTGTACTTGGACTAGGAGGCAGTCGTTTTAACAGACTGAGGAAACATTGCCTGGTTTAAAATGAAGAAAGGAGTGCATCAGGGCTGTATCCTTTCACAGTATTGCTTCAATCTCTATGCTGAACAAATAATCCAAGAAGCTGTACTTTATGAAGAAGAACGTGGCATCAGGATTGGAGAAAGACTCATTAACAACTTGCATTATACAGATGACACAACTCTGCTTGCTGAAAGTGAAGAGGATTTCACACATTTACTCATAAAAATCAAGGTACATACTCCAGTATGGATTGCACCTCAACATCAAGAAAACAAAAATCCTTACAATTGGGTCAGTAAGCA
The DNA here is from genome assembly GCA_007922755.1 of Pedetes capensis. Lineage (NCBI taxonomy): Eukaryota > Metazoa > Chordata > Mammalia > Rodentia > Pedetidae > Pedetes > Pedetes capensis. The sequence goes on along the minus strand of VMDO01011465.1, from coordinate 10,164 downwards.
ACTTCATGATAAAGGGAGAAAAAACAGAGTTTGTCTAAGATTTTCCTTTACTTGGTTCTACAGTTAACACCCATGGAAGCAGCAGTCAAGAAATCAAAAGATGCATTGCGTTAGGAAAAGCTATTGCAAAAGACCTATTTAAAGTGTTGAAAAGTAAAGATGTCACATCGAAGACAAAGGTGCATCTGACTCATGCCATGGTATTCTCAGTTTTATCATATGGTTGTGAAAGCTGGATGTTGAATAAGGGAGACAGGAGAAGAATTGATGCTTTTTAATTATGATACTGGAGATGAACATTAAGTGTACATGGACTGCCAAAAGAACCAACAGATCTGTCCTAGAATAAGTGCAACTAGAGTGCACCTTGAAAGAAAGGATGGCTAGCCTGAGTGTTACAAAATTTGGGTGTGTGGTCAAGAGGGTCCAGTCCCTGGAGAAAAACATCATGTTTGGGAGAGTGGTAAGTTAACAAAAAACAATGATGGATTGACAGCTGGATGGATTGACACAGTGACTGCAACAATAGGCTTAAACATAACAAAAACTTGTGTGCCTGGTTCAATCATGCAGTTTCACTCTGTTGTATTTAGGTCCTCTACATGTCAGAACTGACTTGAAGGCTACTAACAATAAAATAATAAAAGTGTGTTATTTTATTAAAGGAATTTTGGGCCTTCATTGGCATATGAGCTGAAAGATAGCCTGTTTTAAATATACTTGAGGTAGTTTAAAATATTTTATACTATAGGCTGGAGATGTAGCTCAATGGTAGAGGCCTTGCTAACTTGCACAAAACCCTGGGAATAAGTAAGGAATAAGAATTCCTTATTTAAGAAATTATACATACCTATTTAAAGGGTATATTCCATTTTTTATATATAAATGATCATTCTAGTAGAATTTATCCTATCATAATGGAATCAGATGTCCGATCATTTGTTTTTGTATGTATTTTATTTATTTATTTATTTATTTATTTATTTATTTATTTATTTTTGTGGCACTAGAGGTTGAATCCAGGGCCTTGCGCTTGCATGCTCTGCAAGTGCTGGACCACTGAGCTGCACCCTCAGCCCATTTTTTTACTTTTTGAGACAGGGCCACTATTATCCTGCAGTAGAGTTGTGACCTTAATATATAATTGCATGTAAATGGCAATGTATTAAGAATTATATGGAAAAAACAACTAAATGAAAAGAAAATGAAATCTAATTCTCTATGCGATCAAAATTTAGAACATGGTTACAGATATTCCTGTTAAGAATATGGGTATAAATTGAGAGCAGTGGTATATGTCTGTAATTTCAGCTACTTGAGAGGGTGAGGAAGGTGGATTGCAAGTTCAAGGCCAAAAGCTACCTATGCAAGCAAGTTTCTATCTCAAAGCAAAGAATATAAAAGGGGCTGTGGATGCTGCTCAATGGTGGAGTATTTGTCTAGTACATGTGAGGCCTTGAGCTCAACCACCCCCAGGACCATAAGGTAGGGGGTGTAGACGATAATATATAACATTTAGAACTTAGGTATTTATAGCACACAGTCTTTCTAGTATCATATTGGAGAGAGAGAGAGAGAGAACGTACACAGGAGTATCTATGTGCCCTTGTTTTACAGAATTAACTTCAGGGCAAAGAAGTAACAGCAATATCTAGGATCTTACAGAAAAGAATCATGATAACTTCCTGCATTTTACAAAGCATCAGATCTATTATAAAATTAATGCCAGTGTGAATGTTCTACATGAATACATTTTGTTGTTTTCAGGTGCCAAATAGAGTCTGACTCATAAGTGACCCTCATAGGGTTTTCAATGGCTGATTGTTTTAGGACTGCTTTAGCAGTGGATTGCCAAGTCCTTCTCCTATACATGAATACATAGCCCATCATAAAAATAGTTTCTTCCCAACTCCAAGTGAGAGGACATATTATGAAGCAGTGACTAAGCAGCTATACAACTAGTTCAGTTTGAAAATACAAAAACAATCTCAGAAGTCACATTTAAGGCAATTGTGATCTAAAATCACCATGATTTTCTAGATGGGTTGCAAGTATTTCACATTTTGGATACTATATATGTAATCAGTGCCAATATTTTGGAAAGTTAGAATCCCTCTAGAAACTTCATTTTTAGAAACATACTTGATAACTTATGAGATTTCAGACAATTTTTAAATAAAGAATGAAGAGATGACACTTTTCTAAATCATCTGAAATGAAAGAAACATAATTTTGCCTATAAAAACCTGAAAGTGATTTTTTTGGATTGATATTCTAACACTAATTAGTGTTAGACTTGACCTAATTAGTTCTCACTTGACCTGTGAGAAATCCATATAAATTTTTGAAAAGAATGGATGAAGTAAAAGTAAGCAAATTTTCATTGAAAACTGAGGAAAATAAAAATATTCACATTTATCTCTAAAAAGAAGGAGGAGGAAGAGAAGTAGGAAGAAAAGAGGGAGGAGGCGGAGGGAGAGTAGAAGGGAGAAAAAAAGCATAAAAGAAAAAGACAAAGAAAACTTTCGTTTCATGGTTGCCAGTGACTGAACTATCTGGGAGGTGTTCTAGCATTATATCCCTTATTTAAGCCATGTGAAAATTTTTCAAGTGATTTTGTGAATAATCTTGTATACATTTAAGAAAAACTTGGTTTAAGAATAGCAGTTACTGTTTTTCAGTGAGTGATAGGTATTTGTGGTCACTCTCTGTTACATCATTTAAAAATAAAATATGCCGAACCTATGTATTCAAAAAAGCATGGAAAGATGTTTTAAACATTTTCATATGAATTTTATGGTAGAAAAAATAACATGCCATATAACAAACATATCTTGTGCCTAGTGTGTTACCACATATCAGAAATACACACATGAATAAACTATGGGCTATGCTTTCAAGAAGTTTGCACTAGACTGAGAAAAGAGAGACGTAAATAGAAAAGTACAATACAATACTCATGTTAAAGTATGAGTGTGAACCCAGGCAATGGAGTAAATAACTAAACACAGGAAAGTAAAATTAAAATTTCACAATGGAAATGGAATTTGGATGAGATATAAAGTATAAATTCCAGCTCTTAAGTGAGGAAGTAATGTAATGAAATTTTAGACTGAGAGAAAAAAATATTTAAAGGTAATATATCGAAACAAAAGGCATGATGGAATCTATGAAAACTTCTGTGAAACATTATTGGGCATGTAGATTATGAAAGTTTCAGGTATTAGATGGAAGAGAGCAATACAAATCAAATCTTTCCCATGAACAAAATGATTTCCACTCTCTTCAAGATAGAGTTGCAATGTACTCATGAATATGATAATAGTAATATTAATGACAATCTCTAGTGACTTCATTAAATGGTTACTAAGTGTCAGCTACTTAAATCCTCACCATCACCCTTCATTTATAACTGAGAAAACCTTGGCTGAAAGACATTAAATAATGTGCTCAATAGCTAGTAGCCAGTTGTAGAGGAAATATTTAAATTTATGTCTTAAGTATAGCTCTATCACTGAGTTGAGTGTAAGCAAATGAATTATTTGGTCTCTCTGATCTTCTTCATCTAAAGTTTGGTAATTATAAAATAGTCAAAATCCCAAGGTTATTAGGATCAAATAAGAGAATGTAATAGAAGGCATTTTACAAATAGCAATGTATGCAATCACTTCTGATACAAATAAAGGATATTTGAGCAATTCAGGCTATTTTGAAAACCAGTGATGATGAGATTAGGTAAATTCTGCCAAGTAATTTTGTATATCTAGAACAGTTCAATCATTTAGAGACCTAGCCGACCACATATGGCCCATAGAACAACTTATTCAGGACTGAGACAGTGTTTTCCAGAATACAATTTTATGCACAGCATAGATTTACTTGTTGTGAGTTCAGAGTGGAAGGTTACAAAAAGCTCAGCTTCTTGATGACATTGTTTATCTGTAAAAATACTTTAAATTTGGCCTCTTGCTATTGATAGTCACTAGTCATATGGTTTAAATCACAATTAATTCCAGTTTTTTACTCTTAATAGTCCAGTGCTTGCTAGCTGGTAGAAAAAATCTTATAGTGGTATAGAAAGGTTGTGTGTACACTTTGGAAGGTTTGGGAAGATTGGGTATTGCTTCAAATCATACACTCAATAGCAACCATTTTTGTCCTATATGGCCATCTTGTCTTTCTGTCTGTACCTTGCCTTAATATTGTAAAAGACATATATGCTCTCTGGATATAATTATTTCAGACTAGTAAGACAAAACAGTTGTTTTTTCTAACCTACTACCACCAAAATAAAAAGTCTTTAAAAAGTCAACATATTCTTTACTTGTGGAAAGGTGAGTAGACATAGTTTTCCCTACTCTACTTGCTAAGTAAAATTTAAGAGAACATTATTTATGAACTAAACAAAAGACATCTCTGAAAGTTGGAGGGAGAGAAAGGAGTACATTTGGGGAGGTCCTTGTGACATAGATAATGTAATACTTGAGGGTTTCTTGTGTTTACTATTTTGCTTTAAATATCCCAAACTTGAAGAAGAAGCTGGCAGCACAGACACAAAAAAATCTGTTCTCTGTACAAGAAACTCATTTTAAATTCAATAGTATATACAAGTTGAAAGTAAATTGATTTTAAAAAGTTCATCATGTATATAATCATTATTGACTAAATTATCACAAAAGATAGATCTCTAGTGAATAAAAAGATCATGGAGAGATAATATGTACTCTTAAAGGAGTCAAGACTTGAAGAATGTATAATATTTGCGTTTCCATGAAACAGCATAACAGAAATACATAAAATGCATAGAATTGAAGGTATAAAGAGACTAATTCAAAAGTTGGAGACTTCAACACATTTTTCTCAACAATTGATAGCTAGGTAGACAGAAAATCAGCAAAGACAAAGAGGAAACAAACAAAATTATCACTCAATGGGATCAGATCAAAATTTATAGAACACAACAACAGTAGCACACATGCTCTTCAAGGGCTGAGGAGAACCCACACTCACTTCAACAGTAGAATGCATACACTCTTCAATCAATAATGTCATATTTTGGTACATAAAAGAAACCTCAACAATTTTGAAATCATACAGATTATTTTCTCAGACCATTATGGAATCAAACTAGAAATACATAAGACAAAGGAAAAAGGAAAATATTCAAGCATCTGGACATTCAGTGGGTTGCTGAGTTCTTCTCTCAAGCCTGTGGCACCTGGTGTTCCCTTGTGGTCTCCCATCCAAGTACTAACCAGGCCTTACCCTGCTTAGCTTCTGAGATCTGATGAGATTTGGCCCCACAGTGGTACAGCTGTAGGCAATTCTGCTATTACTCATTTATATTTCTTTTCCCCTTCATGTTGCTATTGCCAAAAATTATATTTTATAAATTGTGTACCTATTAACATGAATTTATAATTACTGTGTTTAACATTGTCATTTCAATTCTATGTGAAGTAAAAAAGGAGTTAAAGAGAAATTATACATTAATACTGGTTTTTATTTTTTTTCTGTTCAGATTTATCTGTATCTATTTACCTTGACTAAAATTCTGTATATCTTCATCTGAGTCAAGATACTTTCTAGTGTTCTTGCATTTCAGCCTGAGGGGCTCCCTTTAGCCTTTTTGTATAGGAAAGATCAATTAGCAAATGATTCCCTTAGCTGAGTTTATGTTGTGGTGTCTTAATTTCTTCTCAATTTTTTGTAGGACATATGGTTGTCCTATATAGTTGGCAAATATTTGTTTTAGTACTTTAGTACTTTAGTTTTAGTTTAGTACTTTAAACTTTAAACTTTAGTTTAGTACTTTAAATATGTCAGCCCTTTATGGCCTTGTTGTTTCTGATAAGAATTATATTGTTAATCCTATTGAAGAACACTTGTCTGTTATGAGTGCTTTTTCTACTTTGAAGATTCTCCATCATTTTCCTTCAAAAATTAAATTATATCTTGGTTTAGATCTCTGCATTTATCTGGGGTTCTTTAAGTTTCTTGCATGTGTACATTTGTGTCTTTTATCAACATTTGGAAGTTTTGGGTCATTATTTCTTCTAATATACTTTAAAACACTTTCTCTGTGTCCTCTCCTATTTTTTATGGATTGGTATGTTTTATGATGTCCCTTAAATCACTTCAGGTATTTTTCTTTAGTCTTTTTTTCCCCTCTACTTCTTAGAGTGGATAATTTCAACTGGCTGCCCTTCAAATTCATCAATTCTTTATCCAATATGCTATTGATTCCTTTTCTAGTGAGGTTTTATTCCAGTTATGTTTTTTCACCCTATAATTTGTTTGGTTTCTTATTATGATTTCAAACTTTTTATTGATATTATATAATATTTCATACAGTATTCTCTTAGTTCTTTAGTTTTCTATGGCTTCCTTTAGGTCTCTGAGCATTTTTATGATAATTTGTTTAAAGTTTTCATCTAGGAAGTCCAATATCTATTCTGTCTTAGGGATAGTTTCTATTAATATCTTGCTGTGAATGGGATATATTTTCTTGTTTCTTTGCATGGTTCATTTTTTTTGTTTTGCACAACTCAACATTTTCGATATTATAATGTGATAACTATGGAAATCAGATTCTTTCTCCTCCACATAATTTGTTGTTATTGCTTGCTGGGCAACTGTAGCTATTTGTTTATTTGATGAATTTTCTAAACAGTTTTTAAAGTTCTGTATCATTTGTATTACCTCTTAAATCTATTCTTCTTTAGGTTGTGTAGATCTAGTGTTTGACATAGATTTCCTTGATAACCAGTAGCAAAGAGGGAAGTCAAGGAGTGTGAGTGATGGTAGTTGGGAATAGGTACAAAAAGAAAATAAAAGTAAGAGAAATAAAGAAAAAGAAAAGTCTCATTAGTCTTTACACATTGGTTTTATGGTGGCAGATAGTCCTACAATGCTGAGCCAGGCCACTTTAAACTCTGCTTTCACTTATCTGTGGGTGAAAGTTTTGGGTTTCTCAGATCTCTTAAATCTACACCTTCTACCCTGGAAATGTTCATGGATTTCTGAATTCCTCAGTATGCACATGAAGTTTTGATTGCCCTACTTATTCATAGAATTTTTTTCCATTACTTTTCCTGTTAGACATTTGGTGTTCTCTTGTTTGTCTCAACAGTAACCTTGAAATCCAAGCAGGCTTGCACTTTTTATTTGGTTTACAATGGTTTCTGAAAATACTGTTTTTGCACTCTGAGTAAGTTCCACATTAGGTGAATGAATGAAAGGTAGACACCTTCCAGTATAGAGTCTGGATGATAAAGCTTAAGAAAACAAAACAACAACAACAACAACAAAAACCAAAACAACAAACAAAACCCAGAAACGTCAATTATCAAATATATTTCATCACTTAGAGAAGTGAATGAATTTCTCCAAATTTTCATGCTTATGAGAGTGGAAATTTATAATCTTAGTTGTGATGTTCGTGGAAGAGAAGCACATGGTTATAATATTCTTTAGCTATTTAGTTTTTAAAAGATATTTACTTTAAAATATTTTAATATTTGATCTTTTTCCTATAGAAAATTAAAGATTTGTATATTTAAAATGCATGCATATTTTGTGATTTCCTTTGAAAGTACATTGTATTTGCAACATTGACAACAACCTTTATAGAAATATTAATATGATGTAGAGCAACCAGTGCATGCCTCTAATTCCAGAGACTCAGGAGGCTGAGGCAGGAGGATTAGAAAGTCAGGGCCATATGTAATTTAAACAGATTTGTCTTAAAATGAAAATAGAAAAAATTAAGGAGTTAGGGAAGCTCAATGGTGGAGTACTTGCCTAGAATGCATAAGGTCCTGGATTTAAGACTCTAGCACAAAAAACAAAAAGCAAACAAAAAAAAATTAGGAAAGTAAATTGTCTAAAATCTCAAAACCAAAAGATCTAAGACTCAGGATTCAAACCTAAAACTTCTGATTAATCATTACCTCTCTTGAATATTTCAGTGATATTCTTTGTAGAAAATACTATGCATTGTTTGTAAACCCTTACTTTTGATTTCATAAGTTTTTAAGGAACATTCACATCTCATGTGAATTTTAAACCTGCTAGTTTAGTGAAGCACATAATTCAACCAATGTAGTCCCTGCTATGAAAAGGATTCATTTTTGAGTCAGGGATGTTTTCAGACCAGTTCAGTATTCCCAAAGTTGTTAGTAGTTAATATTGCTTTGAACCACAAGGGAGTGGATATCACATTTCATGTGTTTTCATTAATCAGTCCTTCAAAAGTTTAGTCAGAGACGTTATTCTTGAATAAAAGTATGTTAGTAGAAATTCAGGGTCTATGGAAAAGAAAGTGTTTCTAGAAATCCAATCAGATAAAAAATATATAGGCATTGCTGTGGAGCTGTAATTTGTTCATAATTCTTTTAATTTTTATTTGCTTTCTGATTATTCCTTAACCACATAAAATTAGTGCTTCAGCCAGGCTATGTAGCACACATGTATAATCCCAGCTATGCAAGAGGCTGAAGCAGAAGGACTGTAGATTTGAGGCCAGAGGCCTGCATGATTTAGGAAGAAATTTTTTTAAAGTGGGGTGGACTGAGGGTGTGGATCAGTGGTGGAGCACTTGCCTAGCTTGTTTGAGATTCTAAGTTTAACTGGTACTGAAAATAAATAAATAAAATCAGTGCTTCAGAAATATTTAGACTTTGTTCTATAGGAAATAAAATATATGCATCTAGTAGGCATAAAATGACTAGCAAGTCTCTATACCCTACAGATATATTGACTTTTCAAAAAAAACCTACAAAGATCAAACAAATCATATTTTAAACATTTAAATATTAATTTCTACTTTAGTAGTTGACAACACCTTTCTTGCCGTAAGGCAATGAGGATAACTATTTCTTATATGGAAAGCATCTGGTTGTATTACTATGAAACAATATTCATTAAAATAATTTTCCATGTAATTATTATTATTATTATTAATTTTAAGAAATGATATGGGAGAAGGACCTGGCAACCCCCTCCCAAAAATCAATCTGCCACTGAAAACCCTATGTACAGCAGAGAAGCACAGACAATAGTGTTTCCCCTGTTGTACAGAGGGTCGCTATGAGTCGGATACCGACTCGACGGCACCTAACAACAACAACAACAGCAGACATTATCAAAATTTTAGTCCAAAATTAAATAATCTCATAGACCATGTATATTAGTCACTTTTTTGGAATTTCATGTTATTATTACTTCATCTTGAGACGTGTATGAGGAAATCTTTTAAAATTAAAGTTTTGTAGGACACTTATGTCTATTTAATATGATGTACAATTTCAGAAAATTAAAAATTTTCTTCCTTTTTCTGACTCCTTTAGATTCAAATTATATACATTCTTCTACAAAGCCCACTAGTGAAAGACTGCTGGTAGACTACTTTTAAGATTCATGCTGGTATTATGGATAAATTTTCATTAAAAAATAAATCATAATTCACCAGAATGATCTCTAGGACTATATATACCTAAAAAGAAAAGTGAGAATTACCTAGATATAATTAATGACTTTGGAATATGTAAATTGGAGGCAGAGTTCAGACTCCAAGAAGCAGGACTTTTACTTAGCTTAAGTCAAACACTAAATCAGCACACTCAGACAAAAGCAAAAAAGGAATGGCTGGACACTGTCGGTGGTTTTGAATTCTCGCATTTTTCTGGTCAGGTGAATTGGAAAAGAAGAAGAAGGCAGCCCACCTGACGCAACAGGCTGTGGACCTCCTGTATCTGAATCAGAAAGTTCAAAGCGAGAGAGCATTCCTGGATCTCCGCTTTACAGATAAAGTAGCCCTTAACCTTAATACAATGTAGCATATGAACACTTTTGACTTTGCTATTTTAAAATAAGAATTTCTCTTCCTTTCAGAATAATTTAGGAATAGGTGCAGAAATGACTTATAGGGAATGAGATTTATATCTTTAAAAAACTCTCTTTAGTATTTAATTCAAGCATAGGATCCTTCAATGAATTGGGGAGAGAAAAAGGATTTGGAAAGAAATTGACTCCAAAAGAACCAGACTCTATCAATGAATCATACTACAAGTCTTTCTATGAAGTTGTTGTTGTTGTTGTTAGGTGCCGTCGAGTCGAGTCCGACTCATAGCGACCCTATGTACAGCAGATCGAAACACTTGC
>VMDO01011464.1:0-66675 GCA_007922755.1 Pedetes capensis | reverse complement strand
GGCAATCAGACAAGAGAAAGAAATCAAAGGGATACAGATTGGCAAGGAAGAGGTCAAATTATCATTATTTGCAGATGATATGATCTTGTACCTGAAAGACCCCAAAACCTCAACCAGAAAACTTCTGGATCTAATTAACTCCTTCAGCAAAGTCGCAGGCTACAAAATTAACACACAAAAATCAATAGCTTTTCTTTACACCAACTCCAAACAGGAAGAGAAGGAAATTTCAGGAAAACTACCATTCATGATAGCCCACCAGAAAATTAAATACCTTGGAATCAATCTAACCAAAGACCCTTCAGATCTCTACAAGGAAAATTTCAAAGCATTAAAGAAAGAAATAGCAGAGGACACTAAAAAATGGAAAGACCTGCCCTGCTCTTGGATAGGGAGAATTAATATAGTAAAAATGGCTATCCTACCAAAAGCAATCTATAGATTTAATGCAATTCCCATTAAAATTCCACTGACTGACTTTACAGAAATAGAAAAAATGATCCAAAAATTCATATGGAACCACAAAAGACCATGTATAGCCAAAACACTTTTAAGCTGCAAATCTAATGCAGGTGGAATCACAATCCCTGACTTCAAATTATACTACAGGGCAGTGGTTGCAAAAACAGCTTGGTACTGGCACAAAAATAGGCCCAAAGACATCTGGAATAGAATAGAAGACCCAGATACACCTCAACACACCTATGTTGTTGTTAGGTTCCGTTGAGTTGGTATCCAACTCATAGCGACCTTCATAGGGTTTTCAATGGCTGACTATTTCGGGATTGCCTTGGTTGTGGATTGCCAGGTCCTTCTCCCATTTTTGCGGTGCTGGGAATTGAACTCGGGACCTCAGAGACTGCAGAACAGCGCTCTACCAACTGAGCTACATCCCAGACCCAACACACCTATGTTGTTGTTGTTGTTAGGTGCTGTCGAGTCCGTATCCGACTCATAGAGACCCTCAGAGGGTTTTCAATGGCTGACTGTTTCGGGATTGCCTTGGGAGTGGATTGCCAGGTCCTTCTCCCATTTTTGCGGTGGTGGGAATTGAACTCGGGACCTCAGAGACTGCAGCACAGTGGTCTACCAACTGAGCTAAATCTCAGCCCCAACACATCTATAGCCATCTTATTTTTGACAAAGGAGCAAAGCAAGTAAACTGGAAAAAGGACAGCCTTTTCAACAAATGGTGCTGGGAAACATGGTCATCCACATGCAGAAAAATGAAAGCGGACCCTCATCTCTCAATATACACGAGAGTAAACTCAAAATGGATAAAAGATCTCAACATAAAACCAGAAACTTTAAAACTTATAGAAGACAAGATAGGCAATACACTCCATCATATAGGCATAGGAAAGTATTTCTTTAATAGGACTCCAATTGCTCAAGAAATTGCAACAAGAATAGATAAATGGGATCACATGAAATTAAAAAGCTTCTGCACAGCAAAAGAAACAATCAACAGAGTAAAGGAAACCCCCACGGAATGGGAAAAAAATCTTCGCATTTTATACATCAGATAAAGGTCTAATACTAGAATTTATAAAGAACTCAAGAAAAAACTACCCCCCCCAAATAACCTAATACATAAATGGGCAAAGAACTGAGTAGACAGTTCTCAAATGAAGAGGTCCATAAAGCCATGAAACACATGAAAAAATGCTCAGTATCCCTAGCAATTAGGGAAATGCAAAAAAAAAAAAAAAATCAACTCTGAGATTTCACCTTACACCAGTAACAATGGCCAAGATCAATAAAACAAATAACAACAAATGCTGGCAAGGTTGCAGTGAAAAAGGAACACTATTACATTGTTGGTGGAGCTGTAAATTGGTCGAGCCACTGTGGAAATCAATATGGGGATATCTTAAAAAACTGAAAATAGATCTACCATATGACCCAGCTATAACACTACTAGGAATTTACCCAAAAGAAGATGGGTCATCATACCCCTGAGACACCTGCATCTCCATGTTCAATGCGGCACTTTTCACAATAGCAAGGATATGGAATCAATCAAAGTGCCCTTCAACAGAAGAATGGATAAAAAAACTATGGTACATATACATGATGGAATACTACTCAGCAATCAAGAAAAATGAAATAAGCTCATTCGCAGCAAAATGGATGGAATTAGAGAAAATTATTTTAAGTGAACGAACCCAAGCTCTGAAAGAGAAACACCACATGTTCTCACTCATATGTAGGAGTTGAATCAAAATTATAAGGAGGAAACATCCTATTCAAAGGTTGGATCAAAATAAAATGAAAAAAAAAAAAAGCTAAGAACAGTGTCAATATAAATGGTCTAGAAAATGCATGCAATTGTTCTGACATGATAATAACAAAGTTCGCTACAGGAAAAATTTCTATCTTAAACAGAACTGGGACTCAAGTACATATAGAAAATTATTACCTAGTAAATGATAGAGAAGACTTAGCTGGGGAAGCGGGGAGGCATACAAGAGGGTAAGGGGGAACCTATATGAATAATGTATATCAAAATGCATATATGTAAATGCCACAAGGAAAACCATGTCAGAATGAATCACATTAAGGTGTACATTAAAAATGTCCAATAAAAAATAAATAAATAAAAGGATAGATTTATAATAATAATAAAAAAAAGTTACCCATTGCCCCTTGCCTGGCAAATCATAGCCATCCCATGATAACTGTGGGAGAATGACTGTAGAGAAGCAAGCACAAATTGAGTTGGCCAATTTTCCTCATAAGATAGTTGACTTTAGAGAGAGCCTACCAGACTCATAGGCCTGCAGCTGTAGCCCTATGGCATCTGTTCTTGTCAGATCTCAGAAGCTTAAGCAGGGCCGGGCCTGGTTAATACCTGGATGGGAGACTGCCTGGGAACACCAGAAGCTGTAGGCTTGGGAGAAGGACCTGGCACAACCCCCTCCCAAAAATCAATCTGCCATTTAAAACCCTATGAACAGCAAAGAAGCACTGACAATAGTGTTTCCCCTGTTGTACCGAGGGTCGCTATGAGTTGGATACCGACTCAACAGCACCTAACAACAACAACAACAACCAGACTCGTGTTTTCCAGTGAATTAGTTCCTCCCTGTATGTTCTGGATGGTCTTAAATAGCAGTGATATTGATGCATGATGACAGAGACTCCCATCCATAAGGACATGAGACTCACTAGCTCATAAAATCTAGGATATCAATGTCCATGTTCCATCTAAAGAAACAGGATATCTAGAAAGAGGAACTCAATGCCTTTTTAAAAAATATAACAACATCTAGATCATTTGGGTGAAGTGCTGTGCTCAAGGACTGCGGATCTATGAACAACCACACCACACATCCTTACCCTACACCATCCAAGAGGGAAATAATGTGCCCACAAAACCAAGAACTAATGAGAAAAGACAAATAGTTTGGTAATAAATAAGGTACTTAAATTCAAATTGCATGAAGAGTTCTCCCTGAATGGTAGTAACATTTCCTTGCAATCTGGCATCATTTAGAAAGAAAATTGCTGAATGAAGGATAGACAGATGCCTACTGCCAAATCTTTTGGTTTGTCAAGTGACATTAAACAAAAGATAAACACATACATAAGCAATGTTTATGGCCTAATAACACACACTGGTATTCTTAATTCAAAGCAGGAAAATAACCCTGGTTTCAGAGAAGCCCCAATCTAGTCACTTGGATGATGTTACAATGGCTGCATTTTTTTTTCTCTCTCTTCCTTCCTCCATCATTGCAATTCAGTTCTTAGTCTTCACTCAATGGATGACCTGGCAGAAGTACTCAGATTCTTTGCCCAGAGTAAGAAATGGCTGCCACTATTCCAGATATTATACTTTCAGTCCAAAGTTGCAACCAAAGTTGCTCTTGAAGAACATGGATAAATTTACTTTCCAGCAGTTGTACTACACATAAGCATTGCTTTGAATCTCTTTACCTACTATGGGGTCACCTTTCTTTCTCTTGAACCAATAAAAACCTGCAGAGATATTTAGATACACTAATGGGTCTGATGGCTGGGGTATAGCTCAGTTTGTAGAGTGCTTGCTATGCATACTCTGAGGCCCTGGATTCAATCACCAGCACCACAAAAAATGAGAGAAGGACCTGAAAGCCCACTCCCAAAACAATCAGCCATTGAAAACCCTATTAACAGCAGAGAAGCACTGACAATAGTGCCAGTGCAGGGCATAGCACAGTGCTGGGTAGTGTTTGGTTCTGTTGTACATGGGGTTACTATGAGTCAGACCTTATTCGAGGGCACCTAACAATAACAACAATGGCCTCATTAAGTAAATGACTGCCCTGGAGCAGGAGTAGATTCAGGTATGAGCTCTAACTGGTTTGAACGTCACAGGAGGTTATTATTAAATTATCAGGAATTTCTTAAACTGGTATGCAGTACAGATATTATTAAACATTAAAATACATAAACTTACAAATAAATAAATTATATTAACAACATAGGTAATAGCCAGGCACAGAGGTTCACACCTTCAGTCCCAGTGACTTGAGAGAAAAAGGCATGAGGATTGCAGACTCAAGGTCAGAGGCAGCTTGTGTAACTTAGTAATATCCTGTCTGAAGATAAAAAAATTGTAAAATGGATGGGGATGCAGCCCAGTGGTAGAGCACTTGCAAAGTATATGTAAGGCCCTGGGTTCAACACTTAAATGCCAGCAAGAAGAAAGAAAGCAAGCAAAGAAGGAAGGAAGGAAGAAAGAAAGAAAACCCAAACTGATCAGATTTTAATTATTTTAGTATATTTTACTATTATCTATGTGGGAAGTCAAGAAACTATAACCTTAAGACTAAATCCAACCTGCTAACTATTTTTGTGGATAAATCTTTATTGGAACACAGCCACACCCATTCACTTATTTATAGTTTATATCTGCTTCCATGCTACAATAACAGAGTTCAGTAGTTGTGACTGAGACCCTATGGCCTGCAAAGCCTAAAATACTTCCTATCTGGTCCTTTACAGAAAGAGTGGGGTGACCCCTGATAGATGCTCTTGAGGGTATTTACATTGAGTGCGTCTGTCTTGTCGAAATAGTACACAGTGGTATGTTGCCCCCCATCACTTTCCATCCCTGAGTTCAGTGACATCTCTAGCTTGAACGTGGTCATGGTGGGAGGGTTTATGCCATGGACATAGGCAAACATTAGAAATATAGCTGTTATTCATTCTCTACCCCTGGAAGCATCTTTTAACCATTTACCTCTACATCCCTATATGTTGCCTGCAGCCATACCACAGTGGCATCCAATCCCGTCAGATCTTGGAAACTAAGCAGGGTCTGGCCTGGTTAGTCCTTGGATAAAAGACTGCCTGGAAACACCAGGTGCTGTAGGCTTGAGAGAAGGACCCAGCAACCCACTCCCAAAAAACAATCAGCCATTGAAAATCCTATGAATAGCAGAGAAGCACTGGCCATAGTGTTTCGCCTGTTGTATGTAGGGTTGCTATGAGTTAGACACTGACTCAAGGGCATCTAACAACAACAACCCTATTGGTAATGAACCTTATCTCAGTGCTGTGGCTTTGAATGAGGGGAGTGGTTTTGGGGTAGGAATCATGCTGAGTGATGGGGGGTATACAAATACACTTATAATTAATATCTTCTAGTCTTCTACTTTTGGGATGGGATTTATCTCAGTTGGTAGAGCACTGCTCTGCAATCTCTGAGGTCCCGGGTTCAATTCCTCACACTGCAAAAATGGGAGAAGGACATGGCAATCCACTTGTGAGGCAATCCTGAAACAATCAGCCATTGTAAACCCTACAAGGGTCACTATGAGTCCAACACAACTCAACAGCACCTACTGACCAACCAACCAAGTCTTCTACTTTCCCCCATGGGTCTGTCAGTTTGTCATGCTGTAGAGGCTTGCGTGATGCTGAAAGCTATGCGACCAGTATCTCAGATACCAGCAGGGGCACCCACAGTAGACAGGTTTCAGCTGACATTCCAGACTAAAACAGACTAAGGAGAAGGACACTGCAGCCCACTCCTGAAACAATTAGGCACTAAAAACTCTATGAATAGCAGAGAAGCACTGTCAGATATAGTACCAGAAAATGATCCCTCTCCACCCCGCCAGGCTTGAAGCCATTCAAAAGATGACTGGGAAAGAGTTGCCTCCACAAAACAGAATCGATCTTTTTGTTTTTGTTTTATTTTTGTGGTACTGGGGGTTGAACCCAGGGCCTCGAGCTTCCATGCTTTGCAAGTGCTGTACCACTGAGCTGCACCCCCAGCCCATTTTTTTTACTTTTTGAGACATGGTCTCACTAAATTATGCAGACTGCCTCTGGTCTTGAACTTGCGATCCTGCCTCTCTGGGATTACAGGTGTGCACCACCACACCCGGCTAATAGAGTTGATCTTAATGATGGGAATGGATAAAATTGCGGATGTGGTACATCTCAAAATGAGAAGAAACACAGTGTCTGCAACATTGGGCTCAAACCTAAAAAGATCATGTGCATGGCACAATGTTGGGGAGTGTTTTGTTCTGTAGTACATAGGGTTACTAGGAGTCATATCCAATTTGATGGCACCCAAGAACAACAGCAAAAATGTCTTCTAGTTCAGTGGCTTTAATAAAATTACTGTAAAGGTGAAGAGAGAAGATACTCCAGGATTTGAGGCTGAAGGAAGACAGAGATGATCAAAATTGTGAAAAGAACAGGAAAGGTGAGCTCTTATCATGAGCTTTGACAAAAGCTGACAGGATCTGAAATGGTTGAAGACGAGAAAAAGGAAAAGGAACACCAAGAAACAAACAAAAGGAAGTGCCATGGGCTGCATATATCCTCAGGGGAAGAAAAGCTATTAAGAAGATAAACATGTGGGAAAGCTAAAGCTTAAGACAGGACCATAACTAAAAACAGAGGGAAGGACAGCATCTTAAATGCAGCTCAAGTGTTTCCACCATCACACTGTGTGGCGACCAAACTAATACTAAGTAAGGTTTCCATTGGGCTGGGATTTACCTCAGTTGGTAGAGCACTGCGCTGCAGTCTCTGAGGTCCCGAGTTCAATTCCCAGCACCGCAAAAATGGGAGAAGGACCTGGCAATCCATTCCCAAGGCAATCCCCAAACAGTCAGCCATTGAAAACCCTATGAGAGTTGCTATGAATCAGATACCGACTCCAAGGCACACAGCTACAACTACTACAAGGTTTCCATTAGCAAGCGTTGCAACACAACTTTTTTGCAGGTAGTTTATCTTCCAGTTTATCAAAATGAGACTAATTTTCCTTTCAAAGTTCAAGTATAGAGGGGTGCTTGGGAAACCCCCAACTCATTAAGTAGAGTTGATCTACCAACCTCTTCTAAAGAGCATTGGTCTGAGAGCCTGGTTCCCCTGGGATTGCTGTTAATGAGAACAAAATGAGAGTAAAGCTGGTGGACTCCCTAGGTACTCGGAAATGGGTGTTCACAGTAGTCATCTGCATTAAAAATGAAAAGAGAATCATATAGATTTTCACTTGCTCTTGTCACAATCACAAGAGACTTCTCATCTGGTATCGTATGGGAGGGGAGGGAAAACAACTGTTAGCAAGACAGCTGAAATGGAGAATCCTAAGAATTCAGATACCAGCACATCAAAGTGTTGGTCTTAATGATCCCTCCAAACAGAACAGAGCTGCGTTGAGGACTTCTTGTGATGCTGATGGTTTTTGAAGAAAGGCATGGAAATGATGCTCTACAAACATGAATTGGAATGTGACTTAATGGGGGTAAAATGATAGCAATAATTCTACCATATGAATGAGAAGACACGTTATCTCTATAAGCTACAAAATACTAATATTATCAGGAAGAAATGAAAAAGAAAAAATTGTTTTTTGAAGGCTGCTTTTATATTACAGCATTTGTCATAAGGCAATTGTTATAAGTTAGGTTTACTCACTTCTTCTTGCCCATACATTGTTTTTCCCTTTGGTCATGAGTTTTAAAATATATACTATTTTTGTGTACTTTTGCCTTTGATTTGGGGAGTCTCCCATGCTTTACAGCAGTATCTTTCATAATTAGTAGGTCTATGATCCTGGTTGTACATAGGATCACTATAAATTAGTTTCCAATTTAAGGCACCTAACAACAATAACAACATGATCCTGGCATCCATTTATGCTCTCCACTTTGATTTTGCTCTATCCTATAGCTACTTGGTCAATTTGTCAAGGAATGGATCAATTAATTGAAAAGAATTGAAGTTATTACCAAATTATCTCTCAAATACATTCAGTCAATCAACAAATATCCACTGGTCTCTTACATTGTGACTTACTGAGGTTAGAGTAACAGTTGAGAAGTTGGTGTTTAGTGAGACAAGAAAAAATGTTTAATAACTAATTGCAGTTTGTGAACAAAAAAATTCTCATAAAATAAATAGGGTGCCTGAGGATAATAGAAAGGTAATTCATAAATTCATTCAGTTGTAAAAGACTGGCAATGGGAATAATAATCATTCCCAATGTTTGCTTTTTAATTGGGCTAAAAGCCATAATGTGAAGAAATGATATTTTTATAGTTCAGTGACTCTGAAAGTTGTTCAAGTGTTGCACCACCTGGAAATCATAGCGCTCCCATTGAAGCATAATAAAACATCATTAAAGGTAATGATACCATGAATGTACTGAGCACAAACATATAATTTGATTAAGTTTATGGTACTTTGGGATGTTCAATTTAATTAAATATTCCTGTGATAAAACAAAATCTTAAAAAATTCACCATGAAAAGCAAACACTTCCCTAGAAACTGAACCACCACACATGGTACCCAGCAATTTCGAATTCTTCTGTCAATATTCATGTACTGCAATTAAATTATAGACAGATGCAGAGGATTTTAGAAAACTTTATGGAAGGAGAAAAAGAACCCATTGTCTTAACTGTCTGTTCCTGCTCTATTCTTCCCCCACAAATGGAGAATATTTGCTAACTAATACTTATGTTTGGGCTGGGATTTAGCTCAGTGGGTAGAGCTCTGTGCTTCAGTCTCTGAGGCCCTGAGTTCAATTCCCAGCACCGCAAAAATGGGAGAAGGGCCTGGCAATCCACTCCCAAGGCAATCCCAAAGCACTCAGCCATTGAAAACCCTATGAGGGTCGCTATGAGTCGGATATCAACTCGACGGCACCTAACAACAACAATACTTATGTTTAGAATACGGACTCTTATGGTAGAATCTCAGTTATCAAATATGGTTTCTTAAACTCTTGAAGCCAGATGAAGAGATAAATCATACTAATGGCTAAGTTCTGCTGGTGTGCAAACAGTTCCAGAGGGTTATATCACTTAGACATGTGTGCCTTTACTACAGGGTGTACGGGAAGAAATCTCATCAGAATTTGAATTGAACAACCTTTAAGAAAGATGGCAGTGTTTGAGTTACAGCTCCCAAATGTCAAATAAATTGTGAAGTGTATTTCATAGTCTCAGAGGTTGATTTAACAGTGTCATGCAAAATGGTGCTCAGTTTCTTGAACCCTAGCATGTCTTTTTTCTTCCTTCTACATAGACTGAATGGCTTCAATGAGCTGCTTTACACACTCTCATATAACATATTAATGCTATTAACTGTAGTGGTATTTCTTAGTTATACTTGGAAGGCCAAAATCTAGTCAATCATCATCATAAATACATATGTGAAATCTGCATTGTTTTTTGGAGCATACATTATCTGCTTAAAAAAACTTTACAAAGATTGTTTCAACTTTTCTGGAGGGTTAGGTATTAAGAATTTTAATGAAAAAGAAAATCAATTACTGTGTGGCTCCACAGAAGCCTCTTAGTTTGCAAACGATAATCTCCCTCTTACCATCTTAACAGTAACAGATATGAATTGATAATGAAATGCTCAGGACTGCTCGGCAATAGAAGCACGTCTCCCAGCTCATTCGGCCAATTTTCCTCATGTATCTGACCTGGAATCTGATTGCTTTTGCAGTCTCTGGCTCTTTGCTGATTAGCTCCAGATAAAAGAAAACTCTGCACATAAAATTTCTATATCAGCTCATTTTCATGTCAATCTTTGCTAAATCAACTCTTCATAGGCTCACATCTAAATATCTTGATTAGGGGTTCCTGATCATCCTTAGAGAGTCACCTACATTCTTTCTAGGACTGTCTATGATTTCTGTGGGGATTGTCCAACCAATAAGGAAGATATTTACACATCAAAACATAATACCTTCATTATTATCAATCACAACCCTATGGAAAAAAACAGCCTTATCAAAACTATTTATAAACATCTAAATTGTAGGACAACAACCAAAAATAATTATTTGCTTATATATGTTCATTCATATTTAGCTTTCAAAATATACATTCTTGATGTTTATGTGTTTTCATAATGAGTGAAATGCTCTAATCCTGGAAAACAATAAGTTAATCAGAATTCTAGAGATATGCATGTAAATTATATAGTCTATGGTATTATAAATTTGAAGATTAGACATAAATTACTGATAGTCAAACACATGACCATAAAATACATGTTTACAAAGTATATGTAAAATAAATATCCAAAGGGAGGTATATTTCAGAACTTACATAACTACATAACACTGTTTTCACAATAATGACTTTAATTTCCCATCATTTTATAAAGTGAAAATCTTCTGGCACATTATCTTTTTAAATAGTCATAAGTATGTATTGAAGAGCAAAGTGTTTCTGTTTCCAAATTTACAGCATTAATCTCAGTTCAGCAGTAAACATGCACTATGCTGAAATTTTAAAAATTGAATCTTAATTAATTTGTTTCTTCATGAATTGCTTTTAAAATATAATCTAAGGTAGGCACTTTCCTGGTTGTTGTAAATACAGCATTGGGATATGGAGAAGAATAAAGTTATGTAAAACAAGGCTGAATATTCTGTGTCTACTCTAATTATTTTAAACCAACAAATTAAAGCAAATCTGAACATCATTAGATTCAGCAAATGTATAATAGTAGAAAGAAAAAAACAAAAATCCATAATTTTTCAAAGCTAATCCAGGTAATACTTCTTAAGAAATATAGTAAGCAACATGGTCTGAGCTATTTTATTTTTCTGTACTAGAGAGTTGAAGCCTGCAGCTGTAGCCCTGTGGCATCCGATCTTGATAGATCTCAGAAGCTAAGCAGGGTCGTGCCTGGTTAGTACCTGGATGGGAGACCGCCTGGGAACACCAGAAGCTGTAGGCTTGGGAGAAGGACCTGGCATCCCCCTCCCAAAAATCAATCTGCCATTGAAAACCCTATGAACAGCAGAGAAGCACTGACAATAGTGTTTCCCCTGTTGTACAGAGGGTCGCTATGAGTCAGATACCGACTCGATGGCACCTAACAACAACAACAACAGAGAGTTGTACCCAGAGCGTTGCACATGGTAGGCAAGTACTCCACCATTGAGCTGCACCCCCTATGCCTTTTTTATTTTTTGAGACAGCGTCTCACTACGTTGCACAAGCTGTCTTTGGCCTCAAACTCAAGATTCTCCAGCCTTGACCTCCTGAGTCACTACAATTATACAGGTGTGAGCCATGGCTCCTGGCTTCTGAGCTAATTATTATCATAAATACACTGAAAAGTAGTTATTAGCTCCATTTTAGAGAATGGAGGCGTAGAATGATATAATTATTTAAAATCACAAAACTATATTTTGAAAGACTTCTGATTTTTCTACCTCTAGTCTTTTCCCCTCACTTAACTTTTTAAATAGTGAAATATTTTGTACACACACAGAGTACAAAGAACTTCTGTGTAGTTTGAAGAATAATGAGAGAAAGGTGTATACCACCAGGTGAAGAAACAGAATCTCTCCAGTTAACATTCATGGACTAAAAGATTAATGGGTTATCTCATTAACAACCTGTGTTATGCAGATGACATATCTTTGCTTGCTGAAAGTGAAGAGGATTTGAAACATTTACTGATGAAGATCAAAGAAAGCAGCCTTTAGTATGTACTGAGCCTGCTCTGTCTAAAAATGGTGAAGATAATAACATCGTTTGGACTTTTATTCTTTTCTTCTTAATGAAACTTCATTTCAAAACCCACCTCTTTCTTTTTCAGAAAAGAGGAATGGGCTGATATTGAATTTAATGGCCAATTACTGAGTAAAGAAATCAAGCCTTGGGTATAATTTTCTTTTGGCACAAGATCCTGGGAGTGCAAAGAGATACAAGTAAACATTTATGAGCTGGGGTAAAGCGGGAACCATTCTGGCCCTTGGAGTGAAGTGGTTGTACAGTGGAACTAATTAATCCTTGTTTACTCTTGAGGAGCAACAGGGTTCATACGCAACAGAGAGAAGATTATACTTATTTTTTGAAAAAACTCATCACCTCTTTTCTTTTGAACTTTAACATTTTATCCATTAAACTGGCCTCTTGTAATATTATTGTGAAAAGTAATTCTCAGAAAGAACTCTTCATATGAATGAGAGATTAGTACCTATGAATCAAATTCATGAGCATTCGTGCATTAAAATGCTTTTTCTGCAAGAAGTGACTTCTTAGGTAATTTTTTTTCACAGTAATTATTGTTTCATGTAGCAACAGTACAGAAATCTTCCCTGTGGATATGAGTAAGATTACTTCTAAATTCTTTACGCCTGAAATGGCTGGTCATTACCTTTGAGGCAGAAATAGGATGAGGGGGACACTTAGGTCAGATAAGAGTTGAAATTTGAACAGTATATTAATATCTCTCTCCCAAGTGCACACTCTCTCTCTTTCTCTCTCCGTCCCACTCCACAGGCTACCTCAGCTACTTGAAGTACTAATTTGCAGAAGTGAAGGAAAGCAGAATTGGTCCTAACATCCCCACCAACTGTCTGAGGAAATTAATTAACTACTTTTAATGCCATTCCAAGACTACATATGAGGGTGTGAATCCCTTAAGTTCCTTTGTATGACAGGGTTCTTCTGGAAGAAGTCAGAGATACCTTTTTCCAGCCAACAGATGTGGTTGGTATTTTGTGCATTAAAGATGGAATATGAGCTGACTTCATCATTTATTCTTTTTGTTCTTCCTTTTTCTCCATAGGATTGGTCTCTTTCCCCTTGTGTCTGGATGCTCTTTTGAATTATGACATGGCTTTGATTTCTCAAAGGAGAGGTGAAAAAGTCAAACTGTAGGGACTCACAATAAAAGCAGCAGCAGCAGAGGTGCCTGGCCACAGGGAGCCCTGAGAAGCCTGATCTAGATGATGGAGTTGGAAGGACACTAGAGCAGGGCAAACCCAGTGTCTGGCCAGGAAAATACTCCCTTCTTCTGGAAAATTCAATACAGAACAAATGAAGGGAATAAGGCTAGAGAAAGTGAGGAATTATAGCAGAGATTTCTGAAAACTTAGGAAAAGACTTTCGGAAAACTTGGAAATTTTACTATGAAAAGGAGAGGAACACTGAGCCATAAAATTTACAAATATTTTTCTCCCATTCTATAAGTTATTTTCTACTTTCTTGGTGGTACATTCTGAAACACACAAAAAATTTAATTTTGGTACAGTCTGAAGATTTGCTCTTTTCTTTCTTCCTTGACAGCTCATGGTTTGGGTATCATATCTAAGGAGGTTCTGAATAACCCAAGGTCATGAAGATTCACTCCTGTATTTTCTTCTAAGGAGTATCATGATTTAGACTTTTACATTGAGGTCTATGACCCATGTTCAATAAATTTCTTTATGCTTTGAGGAAAGGGTCTAACATCACTCTTTTGCATAAGAATACCCAGTTGTCCCCACACCACTTAGTCAGAAATCATTCTTTTCCCCATTGAACTGCGCTGGCACCTTATAGAAATCATCTCAAAATGTAAATGTGAAGATACATTTCTGTGCTCCCAATTCTATCTCAGTAATACATTCTATACTAGTTTGAATACTGTTTTTCATTTTACTTACTAAGAGCTTTAGTAGATTTTCCAGATTGTTTCTTTATTTGCCATTTGTCTTTAGAACAATTTCCTGACCTTTTAAATGATTTTTTAAAAAATAAATTTTAAAGATTTCTGCCACTTGCTATTGCTTCTTGGTAGAGAAAGTCTCTGGAGCTCCTCACTTCACCATTCCAGAAGTAATCCCCCATTTCATGCACCAAATAAAAGAGCAATAAAGGGAATCAAAGTACACACCAAAGGAAATAAAAGGAAACCAACATCATGTTGGGAAACATTAATCAAACTTTGAGAACCCATGATAAAACATATAACACCTAATAAAAGTTTCAGAGGTTTTGAGTAATATCATTAACAAATTTGAATATGTGTGTGTGTGTTCGTGTTTATAAATACTAAGGGTACCAAAAATCTATATACATTTTAAGAGATGTTATCTATATATTACTTTTCAAAGTTGAATTGAATTATAGTGTCAATGTGTGTAGTATGATGTTCTGGATTATATTTCTACTATCACATCAAAAAAAGCATATGAACATTCTTTTTTATATGTGTGTGTGGTACTGGGGGTTGAACCCAGGGCCTCGCACTTGCATGCTTTTCAAGTGCTGTACCACGGAGCTGCACTCCCAGTCCACTTTTTTACTTTTTTGAAACAGGGTCTCGCTAAATTACGCAGACTGCCTCTGGTTTCAAACTTGAGATCCTCCTACCTCTGCCTCCTGAGTTACTGGGATTACAGGTGTGGGCCACCACACCCAGTTTCATATGAAAATTCTTTTTTTTTTTTTTTTTGCAGTACTAGGGGTTGAACCCAGGGCCTCGCGCTTGCATGCTTTGCAAGTGCTGAACCATTGAGCTGCACCCCCAGCCCATTTTTTTACTTTTTGAGACAGGGTCTCGCTGTGTTACGCAGACTGCCCCTGGTGTTGAACTTGTGATCCTCCTGCCTCTGCCTCTGCCTCCCAAGCCGCTGGGATTAGAGGCGTGCACCACCGTGCCCGGCTATGAACATTCTTAAAGCAGCAAAATGGAAAGGAAGATTGTTCAAACATGTGTATACATATTTTGGAGCCATCTATATACACTCTATTTTAATAGAACACATGACTTGACTAAACACTTAAAAAACTTAACTACCAAAACTATGGGGGCTGGGATTTAGCTCGGTTGGTAGAGCACCGCCACTCTGCAGTCTCTGAGGTCCCGAGTTCGACTCCCAGCACCACAAAGAACGGGAGAAGGACTTGGCAACCCACTCCCGAGGCAATGCCGAAACAATCAGCCATTGAAAACCCTATAAGGGTCGCTTTGAGTTGGACACAACTTGACGGCACCTAACAACAACAACAACAACAACCAAAACTATAATAACACTAAAAATCAGTAGGAAAATAATAAAAGAAAATCACCCCCCCCAAAAAAAAAATCAAACCTTGGAATTCAGAAGAACTATTTCTCTTAAAGAAGAATTTGAAGCTGAAAATATCAAGTCTTTAAGGTGAAAATGGTAATAAAAACACTTCATCAATTTAGAATATTTGACCAGAGTTGTATTCAGGGGAAAACTACAGCACCCAAGGTGCATAAGCACTTTTTAAAAGTAGGAAAATAAGTGAACTAAGCATTTAATTCATGAGGAAAAAAAAGGGAAATAAGCCTTCTCAAAAGACAGAGGTAAACAGATGAAAGCAGAAAACTGGTTTTTTAAAAAGCAATTAAATAAATGGATTTAAAATATCAGGGGCACTATCATAGGATCCAAAAATCCCACTGCTGGGTATATTTATACTTAAAGGAAATGAAATAAGTATGTCAAAGAGAAATGCACCCCCACATTCACTGCTGCACTTTTCACAATAGCTAAGAAATAGAAACAATCTAAATGTCCACCAACGGCTCAAAAGATAAAGTATGATACAGAATCGTACTTGGCGATAAAAAAGATGAAATGCTGTCATTAACAACATAGATGCAACTGGAGGTCATTATGTTTAGTGGGACAAGTCAAATACAGAACTGCAGATACTATCTGACCTCACTAATACGTAGAATTTTTAGAAAGGCGATTTCATAGGAGTTGAAAGAAGAGTGATTACCAGGGCTGAAGAGATTAGCAGAGAAGGATGAATGGAGAAAGGTTTGTCCAAAGGCACTAAGATAGATGGGAGAAATAAATACGGGTGTACTACTGCACAGTGTCAGTAGTACAACAGACAACAGACAACAGTAATGTATTGTATATTTCAGCAAAGTTACAAGAAAGGGTTTTTACCACAAAGAAATGATATACGTTTGAGGAGATAGATATGCTTATCTTGATTTGAACATGATATAATGTATATATGTACTAAAACATCATGTTACTCCACAATATATATAGTTTTTAGGTGTCAATTGAAAAATAAATTATAAAGGTACCAGGAGCTTGCTTTTTTCAGACATCAATAGTCAAATCTATTTCTTCTTGTTGTTGGGTGTCATCCAGTTGGGTCCAACTCACAGTGACCCTAGGCACAACAGAATGGAACACTCCATAACTCTGTGCCATTCCCGGCATTATGTCAGTGATTCTCTGCTATTCACAGTTTTTTTCATGGCTGATCATTTCAGGAATGGGCTGCCAGTCCTTCTCCCAAGCTTAAAGCACCTGGTATTCCCAGGAGGTCTCCTATCCAAGTACTAACGAGGTCCAACCCTGTTTAGCTTCCAATATTAGAAGGGATAGAAGACCAGGGTGGCATGGCTACAGACAAAATATTTATGTCTAGTTATGCTAATTAAGAATAAAAGAAAAAATTGAAATGATCACAGAAAAAGATGAAATTGAAAGAATTATGGGAGTAATTTTTCAAAATTCCAATCAGTGATCATCTGAGAACTACAACTGTTACTTAAAAGTACAATATTCTATTAATGAAAAATAAAGCAACATATTTTTTCAATCTTTGAAAAAAAAGTCTTTTTCCACCCCGTGACAATATTGAAGAAAAAGAGAAGAAAGTGGGTGGGAGGAAGTAACTTTCATCAAGAAGTAACTGTCATCTTTTCTTGCTCACTCCCTTGCCATTTCCAGAGCAGCCACACTGTCACCACAGTTGGCTCTGCGTATTGGCCCTCCACTACTAAGAGCTGTACGGATACTCATTGAAGATAGAAGAACAGTTCAACTCCATAGAGTTAAAAAGAGCTTCTTACAACTCCTCCCCCATCTCTTCATTCTGACAAATTAGAAAAAGATTTAAGATCCAGAAAAGACATACTAGAGATCTTGCATTCAATTTGTAAAAGCATATGAGCTAGACTCCACCATTCAACCTCCTACTTCCATCATGCTGCTTTTACTGTGTTGGGTCAGGTAGGGACAAGAAACACAGAAACTTTTCTTACCTCCAAAATTAAATATATTCTGAGAAAAAGAAGATCCTGCCATCCTTTTTGGTTGCTTTAGTGTTCTGAACCTTAGGATGTTGGCATGGGCTACCTGTCTTCTCTTTCGTGACTGGTAAGCCCAATTCTGCTGTACTCATTGCCCCTGCCTACTCCATTCCTTGTCTTTGTGCCACTGTGCTATGTATCATTATTAGAATTGAAGATTTAACTAAATTCACCAATTGTTTTCATCACTGAAGAGCTCAGCCTTACTCAAGAGTCTTTTCTTCTTTGAGTCTTCATATCATTTTCTCCTTTGTATGTAAGCAAAGAATTCAAGACTCTTTCCCCCTCCTCTAAACTCATTTATTCAATACCTACTGTGTGTCAGGGGCTTAGGTTTAGCTCAGTTGGTAGAGTGCTTGCTCTGAGCACTCTGAGGCCCTGGGATTGATCCCCAGAAATGGCAAAAATGGAAGAAGGACCTAATGGCCCACTCGCAAAACAATCAGCCATCAAAAACCCTACGAATAGCAGAGAAGCACTGACAATAATGCCAGGCAAGGCACAGTGTTGGGGGACATTTCATTCTATTGTGCATAGGGTTGCTTTGAATCAGAATGACACAATAGTACCTAACAACAACTGTGTGTCAGATATTGATTGAAATGCTTCCATGTACCCTAATACTTAAACCTCAGAACAGGCTATTGAGGAACAATCATCAGCTCTAAGATGCAAAGATAAGAAAGTTAGAAGTGATCATGATATTAAGAAGAGCACAGTAATAATCACTACCATTTCCAAAATTATACAATGCACCAATGGCAGAGCAAAAGGCTTTTTGTGTCTTAACTAAGGAAATTCTCAGACATCTCCATGGGATAAACTACTATCATGGCCCTTCGACAGATGAAAAAACTGAGATAAAGGGAGCTGAAGAATCATGTCCATGGATATCCCATGATATTCAGGAGCATCAGGTGTTGAAGCCAAGCAGTTAAGATACAGAGCCTGCTCCTTCATCACTATAATTAGTTGTCCAGGATCAACCAAAAGACAAAAAGTAGAAGTACAGACACAATGAAATGTCCATCAATTGTGAAAGGACAAACAAAATTTCATGTATCCATATAACAGAATATTATTCAATAAGAAGAATTACATATTGATAAATGCTACATCTAAGTGAAAGAAACCAGTTATAAAAGACCACATATTTTATGAATCCATTTTTATGAAGTGTTGGAATAGGCAAATCGATAAAGACAGAAAATTAGTAGTTACCTACACCTGGCAAGGGGAAGAGTATGAAGGAAGTGACAGTGAATGCTAATTGAGCATGGGATTTTGGGGTGGGGGTAGTAAAATGTTTTCAATTCAATGTTGGCTTATGGTTTCATGACTCTATGTCTGTTGAAAACCATTGACTTGCTGTCTTTTGATTGGCAAATGATATGATAAATTTTTTTAAATGTGGCTAGAATATCAACTCTAATATTTGGGATTTCAAGTCTGTGCTTTTTCCATTGTACTTTGCTGACCATCAATTTTTTAGCACCTTCTTATGTCTCTAGTTAGCTTTCCATATTGGTTCTTATTTTCAAAATTAGTGTACGGGCTACTACATGGCAAGAACTCTGCAGTAAGTATATATGTTCCAGCAAGTCCCAAAGGCCTTGTCTGGTGGTGACAGTTACAGTATCAGCTTGATACATGACCCAAGAAATGTTTAAAATAAAATATGCCTAGCTGATGTGATTCTAGTTCTACAGAATTCACCTGTTTCTAAAAAGTTAAGTGAGACTAATTTAAAATTGGATATTTAAATATTCTCATGTGCTCAATATTTAGAACAATCTGTCAGCCTTTCTCTGTCTTAGAGTGTATGGCCATCTGCCTCATCTTTATTTTTGGAAAATTTTTTTCCATATACTCATTGAGATTTCCTTATATCAGGGTAAATTTTAAATGTTATTGTCCATTACAAGGTTGAATCATTGCATTGCAGTACTGGAGATTCTGTATAGGAAAACTTGAACTTTGCACAACCAGTATCATAATACTGTAAGTGGGTTTCATTTCAACATTCATTAGCTAGGGGTAAGAACTTGTAATAAAAATAACACAAAAGATGAGAACATCAAAAAAGGAGATCAACTACGTCAGGGTGCATGTGTGCATGCAATGCTATAGTTATCTGCACAGGTTTGTACTACCAAAAGATCATACATCTGAATGTAATAAAACATCACAAGGATGTTTCCTGAGCCATCCCCCTTGCTCATGTCAAGAAACCATCTTTTGGGTCACTGGATACTTGAGGCTGACAAAATACTGTCCAATCAGTGTTCCCAGAGATTCTATTCTATGCATTGCATTCCACCTCCTTCTAGGGCAAGTGACTATCAATGACTTCACTGAAGAAATTATTCCTTTACTGTATTAGTGTGGTAAGGTTGCCATAACAAAGTGTCCATGGATGACTTAAACAAGAGAAATTTATGTCTCATGGTTCTGGAGGCTGAAGTCCAAGATGAAGCTGTGGCCAGGGTTTGTTCCTCAAGAAAAGGGTCTATTCTAGGCCTCTCTCACTGGCTTGTATATGGCCATCTTCTCCCTGTGTCTTCACATTGTCTTTTCTGTGTGTGTCTTGGGGTCCAAATTTTCTCTTCTTATAAGGACATTAGTCATATTGGATTAGGGCTCCACCTCAATGACCTCATTTTAATTTGAATACCTCTACCAAGGAAAAAAGGAGACCCGATACAGTCACCTACTAAAATACTGCCTGCAGCCGTTGCACTGTGGCATCTGATCCCATCAGATCTCTAGAGCTAAGCAGGGTCGGGCCTCATTAGTACTTGGATGGGAGACCTCCTGGGAACACCAGATGCTACAGACTTGGGAGAAGTACCCAGCAACCCACTCCCCAAAAAACAATCTGCCAATGAAAACCATATGAATAGCAGAAAAGCACTGACAATAGTGATTCTCCTGTTGTATGTTGGGTCACTATGAGTCAGACACCAACTCAATGGCACCTAACAACAATAATAACAACTAAGATACTAGGGGTCAGGATGCCCACGCCTGAATTGTTGTGCTTGTTCTATACATGAATGGAGGATGGCAATTCAGGTATAAGGAAGAACAGAGTGGGAAAGTCAGTAGGTAGAACATCTAAAAGAACATGGGACTCACACGTTCTTTGTAAAATTTCCAATTCCTTTGCATTTTTTATGCAAAATTATGCCACATTTAGTGATGTTACAACATTGAAAGATACATATTTTGGTATAAAATGACTCTCAAAGGCAATTCAACTTTACCTGCTACTCAAAAAAGGAAAGAGAAAACAATTCCAATGCTAGTGAAAAATGTGATTGGATTAAATTTGCCAAGAGATGGTATATATGACATTTTAAAAGTTTGTTCAGCAACAATATTTATTAAGGTGATAGATGCATACCACATGGAATATAGAATAAATACATCTGTTGTATTCCACCTCACACTGTTATGTTGTTTAATACATACTTTCTGCACTGGCTTTTTTAGTGACCTTATAGCGTGCATATTAATTATATAACCAAAATATAATTTTAAAACATTTGCCCATATCTGAAAAAAGATTTGTGCATGAAGATATATGAACACTTACAACACAGTGATAATAAAATAATCAATTTTAAAGTGAGTAAAAACTTCATCTTTCTAAAAATTCATAACCTCAGTGTAATCACAAGGAAAAGTATCATATGCTCCCAGATGAGGAGACACCTGGCTAGTACTCCTCAGGGCTGGCTACATTAGGAAAACAAAATGAAAGATTGGGAAATTATCACAGATCAGTAGAGACTTAGAAGAACACTGAACAGAAAAAGGAAAATAATGAAAAGACTAGTGAAATACAAGTTGATACTAGTGTACCAGTGTCAGTTTCTTAGTTGTGATAGATGTACCATGTTCATGAAAGATGAAAGGGGATACTGTGTACAAGAGGTATACAAAATTTCTCTGTGCTGTCTTTGTAACTTTTTTGTATTATTGAAAATTATTCCAAAATCAAAAGTTTACTTCAAAAAATGGGCAAAATATTTGAGCAAATACTCTTTGAAAGAAGATACATTAATGGCCTAAACCAAATAAAGATATTCAAGATCATTAGTTATTAAGGAAATGCAAATTAAACCACAATTAAATGTCACTACACACATTAGAGGAGCTAAAATTAAAAAGTAGTGGTAACACCAAAAACTGCTGAGGTTGTAAAGAAACTAGATCATTCACACATCACTGGTGAGAATATGCTATAGTAAAGACACTGTACAAAACAATTTTCTTACCATCTTAAGCATAAGTGTATTTACTTTAAAATATTTTATTTTATTTTTCCTGGACTACTAGAGGGTGGAACCTAGGTCCTAATGCATGCTGGACAAATGCTTCATCACTGAGCTGCACTCTCAAATCCATTTTTGTTTTTCATTTTGAGACAGAGTCTCACTAAATTTCTGCCTCTGGCCTCAAGCTACAATCTTCCTATCTCAGCCTCCTGCATCACTGGGATTATAGGTGAATACCCCAGTGCCCAGTAGCATAAATTTATCACATGACTTAGCAATTCCACTTCTAATTACTTACTTAAGAGAAACAACATGCATGTTTATAGCAGCATTATACACAATAGCTAGAGTGTAAACAACCCAAACATCCATCGACTGATGAAGTGATACATATAATGGCATATTCACACAAAGGAATATTATCTAGACATGAAAAAGAAGGAAG
The DNA here is from genome assembly GCA_007922755.1 of Pedetes capensis. Classification (NCBI taxonomy): domain Eukaryota; kingdom Metazoa; phylum Chordata; class Mammalia; order Rodentia; family Pedetidae; genus Pedetes; species Pedetes capensis. The sequence goes on along the minus strand of VMDO01011464.1, from coordinate 44,587 downwards.
TATTAAATGCTACAGCATGGACATACCTTCATAACATAATTTCTCCATGAAAGAACCCAGAGGCAAAAGACACAAAGTTGTGTGATTCCATTTACATGAACTGCCAATAAAAGACAAAAAAGACTGAAAGTAAATCATTAGTTACTAGAGGTTGGGAGAAGGAATATGGAATGACTACGAATATGCATAAAGTTTCTTTTTAGAATGAAGAAAATGTTCTAAATTGTGGGGATCACTGCACAACCTTGTTAATTTATTTAAAATCATCCAATTGTCTTCTAAAAATAAATGAATTTTATAGTGTATGATTTATACTTGAATAAATCTGTTAAACATGCATTTCATATGAAATTTAAATTACAAAGAAAAGCATAAACAGAAATTACTCCTTACTGATAATCCTATCACTTAAAATACATTTTGGTTTGTTCTTTTTGCAGCTTTATTCTTTCCTATTGATTTTAATTTTTATTAATTAATAAATAAATTAATTTACTTTTTGCAGTACTTGGAGGTTGAATCCAGGGCCTCACACATACTTTGCAGATGCTCTACCACTGAGGTGCACCCTCAGCCCTTTTTAAACTTTTTATCTTGGGACAAGGTTTCACTAAATTACGCAGGCTGCCTCTGGCCCAGAACCTGCGAACCTTCCACCTCCGCCTCCCAAGTTGCTGGGATTACAGGGGTGTGCCTCTGCAAATTTCCTGGTTGATGTATGTTAATTTAGAGCGCTGCCTCATTAGCGTTTTTTCTCTTGGGAATTCTATTGTCATCCCCTTCCCCTTTATAGCACCTTGCGCTAGTCCCCAGGGAGGTAAGGCTGCTGGTAAAGCCAACAGGCCTGGATAATTTTACTGTACCCTCGCTCTCAGAGCAGAAATCACAATCACAGCTGTACTGCTCACCCAATTAGAAACACAAAAGCTGTCTCAAAAAAAAAAAAAAAAAAAAGACTCAGGAGATAGGAAGGTCACACACTCACATTTTGGCTTTTTAGGCCAGAATGCAGAGGGCACTTTTCCTGTCATCTGAACAGATGAGGTTTGGAAGCCTTGTCTGAGACCTTTGGTGGCCATGCTGTGCAGGGAACTATCTGTACAGTCTAGGAAGAAAGGGTTCAAAAATGAAACACAGACTTTGGTGCCCTCCTTCTCCTTCTCCTTCTCCTTCTCCTTCTCCTTCTTCTTCTTCTTCTTTTTCTTCTTCCTCTTCCTCCTCCTCTTCCTCCTCCTCCCCCCTCCTCTTCTTCCTCCTCCTCTTCCCTTTCTTCTTTTTGTTTTTCAAGGTAGAAAGGAACCTTACTGAGACATTTCTAAAATTAATGACAAGCTCCCTACCCCAAATTAAATAGCCATTCAGAAATGTTTTAGCTAATCTTGAATGAAATTCTTCAACATAACCCAAGATGCAACTTGTCTTATCTGTGTCTAGAAAATGCATCCAAGAATAAGTTTTCAGAACAAAAGAAACTTGTCACATAAAGGGAAAAAATGTAGCTTAAATTATCCCATTCAAACAACCTCCCGTCCTACACTGCATTTCTTCTCAGGCAGGTCAACACACACACACACACACACACACACACTCTCTCTCTCTCTCTCTCTCTCTCTTTTACTTTTTGTAAACCACGTAAGAAACACTCAAAATTTCTCTTGTCACCTGGTGACTTTACCTCTGCTTGCTATGAAATGATGGGAAAACGTCTTTCACTAAGCAATTTAACTTAATTCCAAATGCCCTGATTAGAAACTATCAGACACTGTTAGAAACATATCCACAAGCACTAGAGGGCAATGCTGGACAAATATTACTGGGATTCAGGAAAACACTAGTGAATACTACTGGATGCTCATTAGTTTCAAATGAATAATACTTTAGAAGTAGCTTTGAGTATTCTGACTCTGTGAGTAGGATGAAGTTTCCAGCTATTGCCTCCAACCTGATTACAGGAACACAGAGGGCAAGGTTTTCTTGATAGCAATCAAACCGGCTTCCCAGCTTCATCATGGCACTTTGCCCAGACTGAGGCTGGGCCAGTTTAAGAGCGAGTTGGCAGAGTAAGGAGATAATGGCCCATGTCAAAGTCAAGAACATTTCTGGAACATGAAATCAGAATCACAGCTTAGAATCTGCAGAAAGAAAGAAAAGAAAAAAGAAAATAAAAGAGAAGACAAGACAAGAGAAGCAAGCTACTCATTCAATTGTGTCTTGCAATCTCATATAATGTAATGGGGCCCCACAGAGTTATATGAGGGTGATAATTATCCATATAAGTTAAAAATAAATTGATCAATTGATTAAAACCTGATTAACAACTCATAGGACTGTAAGATGACATTTTGCTGTGGGTGTGGTAGTAGCTGTGGTGATTTCTATAATAATGGATTAGACTCTGTCTTAGTTTTCATTTCTACCTCTTTCACTAATCTCATTTTGCTGTGAAATGAAAGTTCTGCTGAAGAGTTAGATAAAAACCCTTCATAGAGATTAGACTGGAGCCTTAGTTTACAAAATATGATCCCTGGACCAGCAGCAGCACTATCATTTGGAAACTTGTTAGAAATTTATCATCATCATCATCATCATCATCATCATCATCATCACCATAATTGCTACACTGAGGTGTTGAACTCAGGGCCTTGTACATGCCCCTTTTTCCATTTTTAATTTAAAAAACAGGGTCTCACTAAGTTGCACAGGTTTCCTCTGGCCTAAAATTCATGATTCCCAAATCCCTGGGATTACAATCATGCACCATGTCACCTGGCCTAGAAATTAAAATACTTGGACCTTTACTGAGATCTTCTGAACCAGAATCTCTGAGGAGGGAGCCCATTAGGTTTTTTAATAATTTTGTTGAATATTAACAAATTGTAATTGTATATATTTATAGGGTAAAACCTGATGATATATGTATACAATGTGGAATGATTGAATCAAGCTAAATAATATAACCATCATCTCAGATACTTCTCATTTATTTCTCCTAAATGAAAAACTATAGCCTTTCACCAATATCTCCTCATTACCCTCATCCGCAGCCTCTGGTAACCACAATTTTGTTCTCTGCTTCTATGAGTTTGATTGTTTTAGATTCCAACAAACTATATTTTAATAAGACAAATGCAAAAGTCTGAGGCCCACTAGACTAGGAGGAGAATAGAAAAAGGTGTATTTAGAAAATGATTACACAATAACCCATAGGTTATAATCATGCAGTACATAATCTACTGCCTTTTTTATATTTGCTTTATGTAATATATACAAAAATCTTTACACTGTAAATATTTTCCATAATTCATAACATTTTTATGCAACTCAAGACAGATTTTACATAAAATTGATTTAAATATTAATGTCTAAATTCTAAAACTAGTCTTAAGGATTCTCATTAAATTTCTCATATCATTACCAATAATAATAATAAAGCATGCAAATGTACTTTAGCTTACAAAATGGTTTTTAAACAGAAAGTACAATGGGCTCAAATAACTTGCACTGAGTAGAAAGCCATGATTTGAATCTAAAACTCTGGGCACCAACACCAATATTTTCTGATGACATTGTAGCTACCTGTACTGCCAATGAAGTACTTTACATATCAAACAATCAAAAAAGTAATGTCACAATAATGATGATTAGGAAAAATGAAATTTTCTTAACATTTTCTAGTGTTTGGTGAGCCCTAAGTTTAATTGGAAAAAGAAAGAAGCAGATGGAGTTTTTTGGAGAGTGGAAGGATATGTTTGAACATTTTGCAAGAGTTAGGGGGAGTCCACATGTAGAAATGAGATCATATGGATGAAGACAACTGAGCTCTACATTGTGAAAATTATAAGACTAGGGGCATGTGGTGAGGGCTCAATCCTCCTGCAAGAGAAAGAAAGAAGATGACATGTTTGGGTCAGGACAGCTTGTTGCTGCTAGAGATAAAGGGTTTGGAACATCTGACATTGAGCAAGTTGTGGAAAATGTGACTTACTCATGATAAATCCACCAATATTTGCTGAGGAACTATTATGTGCCAGGTAATGTTTGAGAGCCAGGACTAGGATGAGGTGAATGAAGCACTTTTCTCAAGAGCAACATCTAAGGGGAAACCAAGAAAGAACTACAACAATCCACAGTAATCAAGACAGATATTTTAAGGCAATACTTTTAAAAATTACAAAAAATTCCATATATCCATGATGAAGCAGACAGGAAAATTCCAAAGAAAGATGGGATCTGTTTAACTAACTTTTTCTTTTCTTATCTTAGATTTAAATATTGTGCAGCATGGTACTGTTACTCAGTTTGTTTTTCTTAGAAATGTTCATATTCTGTTCATTTGGGGATTTTGCCTTATTTTTGATTGTGAAAAATATCACATGAAAATAGTACTTATCATGATTAATGGGACTTTTTGGCCCTTAAACTTCATACTTGAGGCAGCTGCACCCTCACCTCACTCTAGCCCTGGTTTTGCCCTGTACTAAAAGCTTTGCATTAATTATGCCAAGGATTCATTATAGCCCATAAAGTGCACAATCTGTTGGGTATGCAAATTGAGTGTTTTTGATGCAGAAAATAACTTTGTGTTTGAAAATACATACAAGTATTTAAAAATACACATAGACATGCAAATATCCTATCACACTTTGGGGACAGGAAATATCAACTAAATTTCACATACCAGTTCCTGTTTGTAATAGCATTAGTGCACAAAGGCATGATTGTATGTATTTTGACTCATTAATGTATAATTCCTTGCAGTGTTTTCTTATGTTTTTGTGTGAAACATGCTAAAATTGTATTAATCTTGTTAGGGGAAGGAAGCATTGAGTTATCATTGCAAGAAATGCTTCTCAAAATGTATACCTCAAAATTGTATCCATATAATTATTGTGACTGATTCCTGGAATGGAGAGACCTTGTGGGTGAATGGACATGAGGAATGGGACCAGGTAAAAGGAACATGAGAAAGAAATAGTAGCAGAAGCACTGAAATGATATGGTAGCAGTTGTTGGCATCTTTGCCTTTGGATTAGAAATACATGGAGGCTGGTATGAGCTTCACATTCAGTTTAACTGGGGTGGAGCCTGACAATCTTGGATATTAGTGGACAGCTAGTGAAAACCACTATGCTGGACAATTTAGACAACAGAATGAAACACTACTTGACACTGTGCCATGCCTCACACCATGCCCGTGCTTCTTTGCTACTCATAGGGTTTTTGATGGCTGATTGTATCAGGAGTGGGTTGTCAAGTCCTTCTCCCAAGCCTACATCACCCAGCATTCCCAGACGGTCTCCCATCCAAGGACTAACTAGGCCCAGCCCTACTTAGCTTCCAAGATCAGAGGAGATTGGATGCCAGGATGGTGTGGCTGGATTAATTCAGGGTAAGTGAACTCTCCAAGGTCCTGCTCAAGGAATGAATGATCGATTCCAAGTGTATTACAGCTCCCACACCTTTTTTGGGCTGGAAGTGGCTTCATACACAGGGAAGTATCTGAGCCCTTCTAGGATAAAGGGAATTACATAAGTGTTTATGTGGCTGTCAAAGAGAAGGACAGATGAGATGGTTGTATTTTGGGAGAAAAGGGGGTTTTCACTAAGTTTATGCTTTGTAGCATGGTGATTCCCTTCTCTTCCCTACCTGCCCACGTGATTTTCAGGTAAATATTAATTTCTTGTGGATGGGGTTCTACAAAGACTGTCTTTGGGGCTCATGCAAACTATTGATGACTTTTTAAGAACAGAGAGGGATAAAATCATGGACTACCACAGAAGACCCCCAGTTACACAAAGTTTGATAAGGAAAATATAAGGAAGAGGCGTTGGCAGAAAAATCCTAAAGAATCCTAGCCTCCGAAAGGTTAAGTCCAAGGGTGTGGCCCATCCTCTCTGAATTAATAGTAGATCTCATGGGAAGGATGTCTGGCGGACATCTTATTTTTCTGGACTCACAATCTGGGTAGGATCCATCCTCAGTGTTCTTGAGCACTGAGCTGCTACCATTCCTTATATCCTATTTTGTAGTATCTTGCTAAAGTGTTTCAGTATGAATGTGGTAGTCAGTGTAGTGTATTTTTCAAGATGATCTAAATGATGTGAGTTACCACAAACCCATTCCCTCGTGTATAGTTCCTGTGACGGTTATATACATTTACTCTTGATCATTTTCCCCATGTGCATATTAAAAGGAGAGCATGATGAAAGAATTTTGTGAAATACCAACATTATGAATGTGTTAAGGGTCAGAGCAACAATTACTCATTTAAGACAGGATAGCCCAGACAGTGACAGACAGTGCTGAGACCTCTTGTCTCTATGAGTCTGACTTCTCAGTTTGGATAAGAAGTCTAGCAGCTGGTACTATGCTTTCTGCTTTTCATATTAAATAAAAAGATAATTCCTGTGACATTGTTAAACAATTGCTATTGCTTTTTGTTCCCAATTCTGTTCTAAGATGTTCTTAGGTGTTTATTTTCTCTCCCCTAGAACCTGGGCATGACTGTGACTGTCATGACCAACAGGGTTGACAAAGGTGATGCCACCTGACTTCCTAGACTAGATTACAACTTCTCCCTGACTGACATGTAACATACTGCATTACCCTGGTCACCTTACTGGAACAATCATGTGGAGAGACTCCCTGAAGACAGATGTCTGGGGAGTCCTAGCTATTCCAGTCCGCAGCTGCTTGAGCCTTCCCAGCTCAGGCACCAGCGACATGAACAAGTGAGCTCTGGGTTTTTCCAGTCCCAGCCTTCCACCTACCCCTGCTAAGAGGAAATACAGCAGACAGGAGCTGATTCATGTTTGCAGATTCATGAACAAAGTAGACATTGTCATCATTTTAAGCATCAAGTTTTAGGGAACTTTGTTCTACAGGTTTAGGTAACCAGAATAGAGGCAAAAAAATCTATCAGTGAAAGTAAAGACTATCAATGAAAGGAGCATTTTTTTGACCATCTCATATGAAATAGTAACCTTCTCCCCATCATCCTTTCTCTTCATTTACTTTGTTCCATTTTTCCTTTCTCCAGGGTGATTACAACTACCTATACCACTCTGCCATATGATCTTGTCAGATCTTGGAAGCTAAGCAGGGTCGGGCCTGGTTAATAATTGGATGAGAGACAACCTGGGAATGTTAGATGCTGTAAGCTAGGGAGAAGGACTGGTAGATCACTCCCAAAACAATCAGCCATCAAAATCCTATGAATAGCAGAGAAGCACGACAATAGGGATGGGCATGGCACAGTGTTGGGGAGCGTTTAGTCTGTTGTATATAGGGTCATTATGAGTGGGACCTGACTCGACGGCACCTATCAACAAGAAGTAGGATATATTCACTTGATTATTCTTGCTTCCATACATGAATAGAGTAAGTTTTGCTCAGGTATAAATGGACTTTAGATGGTTTATTGTTAATGATCTGTAATGTACTAACACACAGTAGCGTAGTGTCAAATGTGCAGAAAATACTTAAGGCAATGCTCATTCTCTCCAGAATAGTGAGTAACCAAATTATTTATCTACTTACTTCAGATTATTTATTTATCTCACATTATTTATGTAATTTGAGACATATTTGATTTGTGTAGAAGGATAATATTCTTAAGCAATGATATTTTTATGCTAATGGAAGTGGCTAAGATTTTATTTTATATTACTCTTCTCTACTACTTCAGTCCCATGAGAGTCAAAATTAATAATTTGGAAAGGATTGTCCTCTTTTACCTATTTGGAGAAACTTGATGATTTTTTAAGTGTAGGTATGTTCAATTTCTCAAGAGTCTAATGAATTAAATCTTTGTGAACATATTAAAGAAATTAAACCTGCACCCTTGAATTTGTAAAATCTTTATAGGAATTCTATAACATGATAGCTGATGCTACCAGAAAGCTAATCACAATAAATGGTTCATAACATTAAGTCTGAAATTCATGGGCATAAATCTGTATAATTTATCATTGTGGAAAGATTTAAAAACCCATGGAAATAGCATATAGTCCTTTTTTAACACTGACAAAAAGCCAATTCTGTGCAACATTTTTGTTCTGATTTCAAATTTCTCAACTTTAAGCTCCAAATCTTCAAGTGCTTGTTGAAAAGAATCTGCTGAGCAGGGCTATTAAACAGGAATGGAAAGGTTATTTTTTGTGGGGATGATCTCAGTAACTTAAAATTTTTAGTTCCACCCACAGAGAGCAAATGAAAGGGTCAGGGCTTAAAGTAAAAGGTCAGATTTTAAAATGGTGGCTCTGGAAATGATTAAAAGTTTGGGAACATAGTAATAGGAGCAATTAGGACACTGTAATAGCCCATGCGTTTGCGCGCGCGCGCGCGTGTGTGTGTGTGTGTGTGTGATTGTGTGTATGAATTATTGTGAACTTTCCCAATTTTTTCTAAGTTTGCTAAATAATACAGTCATAGGAGTCACATTATAGAAATATAAACTTCTCTAACACCATATATGCAAATCATGTGGCAATGAGAATGTTTATAGGTACTATATTTTGATGGTGGAAAACAGAAGGTATCAGTTCAATTTAGCAGTAATGTGACCATGACCTTTCCCTGCTTCCTATTAGGAGGTTTTAGCAGCACTGAAAATCTATCTCCTTAAATGCTGACATAGCATACCCTGCTACTTCATGAGGTATATTAACAACAGTGGCACAAAATAACGAGAAAAACTTGGCTGACCAATTAATACATAAATCTTCTCCTTTACTCAAATTATCTTCAGAAGAGAAATGAAATTTTTGAATTGAAAATCAATACTCTTAATTCTCATGGTATATATTTCCATATTTCTTTGGAGATATGCAGTGTGCATTTGCTTTTCATCTACAATGTGTTAACACTTCTGTTCAACTTCATCAGTATTAAGCATCACAGTCTTCAAAAATCTTTGTATATTTATTAATTGAATCATTTTAATTTCTTTGCTTAATAGTAAAGTGAAATTTTTTATTTTTCAATACTGGGTGTCTGAACCCTGAGCCTCACACATACTTTGCAAATGCTCTACCACCAGAGCCTCTTTACTTTTTAATTTTGAGTCAGAGTCTAAATTGCACAGGCTGTCTCTGGTCTTAAAGCTAAGATTCTCCTGGCTCCACGTCCTAAGTCACTGAGATGGCAGGTGTATGTCATTGGGCATGGCTAAAGTGCAACATTTTTAATCTATTAAGTCCTAATAATGTTTTTATGGTAAAATACATATAAAAGTTACTATTTTCACTATTTTTAAGTGCCAATATGTGTAGTCACAATGTTGTACAACCATCACCACTATCCATTCCCAGAACTTCTTCATCATTCCCAACGTACACTCTGTACCCATTAAGCAATAATTTCCCACTGACACCTTCCAATCCCCAGTAGCCTCTATACTACTTTCTGTCACTATGTACTTGCCTACTCTAGGTTCTTTGTGTAAGTGAAATGATACAATATCTATTGTTTTGTATCTGGTTTATTTTACTACTATAATATTTTTATGCTATAGTATGTATGGCCTGCAGCTGTAGCCCTGTGGCATCCGATCCCGTCAGATCTCGGAAGCTAAGCAGGGTCGGGCCTGGTTAGTACCTGGATGGGAGACCGGCTGGGAACACCAGATGCTGTGGGCTTGGGAGAAGGACCTGGCAACCCCCTCCCAAAAATCAACCTGCCATTGAAAACCCTATGAACAGCAGAGAAGGACTGACAATAGTGTTTCCCCTGTTGTACAGAAGGTCACTATGAGTCAGATACCGACTCGACGGCACCTAACAACAACAACAACATAGTATGTATGAGAATTTCATTCCTTTTAAATGGTGTATAATAGTCCAATGAATGTATATACTACATTTTGCTTATCCATAAGCCAATGTACACAAGGAAAATGTGTAATCACGACTCATGGGAGAAGAAAAATTTTGCTTCTGAGAAGAAAGTGGAAAAGGGAAGGGACAGGTTTAGAAGAGGAAAAACCAAATAAGATGAAGAAGCAGGTACTAACATGTGTTAAAGATGTGGAAAATGCCTTGGCTGGGGAGTAATTAATGGACATTTTAAAATGTAGATATTGTTCACTTTTAAACTCTTCTTCCAATTCATTTCCATATCTTCAATAAAATCTCTACTAAGTTTGGTACATAGTATGAGTAACATCATTTATTCATTCATTTTTCAGTATTGGAAATGAGGAATGGACTGGACTTTATGTCTGACTCCAAAGGAGGACTCAGAGTCGGTAATCCACTGAGATACTGGAGAGGGCTTTATCTTCTCATAGGACAGACATAAGGAACAGGCCAATCATGTCGGTACTTCAAGGGGTCCAGAGGCTCTATCAGATAACTAGTCTCTATGTATCTCACTGAATTTTGTAGAAAGAGAATTTGAAGAATCACTCTATAGTAGGTGGACCAAACGACTATCTCCAGGCACGAATTGCTGTATGGGATACTCTCCTTGAAAAGAATATATGGGCCCCTTGGGAACATCCCCTTTGCAGTTAATTCAAACATAACAGTTATACCAGAATTTCAGGGAAATTCTCCTGACATCTGTTAAAAATAGCATTTTGGAAAGTCACTTTAAGTTGTATAGTTTTGAGCAAGCAATTCTGGCACATGCTATGGAGTTGTTTGTTGTTAGATGCCATTAAGTCAAGTCCAATTCATAGCAACCCTATGTATAACAGAACAAAACACTCCCCAATTCTGTTCCATGCACAAAATCTTTTATATGTTTAAACTCACTGTTGCAGACACTGTGTCAATCCATCTAGTTGAGGGTCTTCCTTTTTTGTTGAACTGCCACACTCCCAAACATGATGTCCTTCTCCAGGGATTGATACCTCCTGACAATATGTCCAAAATACATAAGATACAGTCTAGCCATCCTTGCTTCCCAGGAGCACTATGGTTTTAACTTCTAGGACAGATCTATTGGTTCTTTTGGCAGTCCATGGCACATTCAGTATTCATCTCCAGCACCCTAATTCAAAAGCATCAATTTTTCTGTTGTTTCGCTTATTCAACATTCAACTTTCACAACCATATAATCCAACTGAAAATACTATGGTATGAGTCAGGCTCACCTTTGTCTTCAATGTGACATCTTTTCAACAACTTAAAAGGACTTTTGACATAGCTTTCCCCAATACAATGTGTCTTTTGAATTCTTGACTGTTGCTTCCACAAGTGTTGACTATAGAACCTAGTAGAGCAAAACCTTGGACAACCTCAATCCTTTCTCCATTTATCATGAAGTTGCATGCTGACCCAGTTATAAGGATTTTTATTTTGCTGATGTTGAGGAGTAATCCACACTGAAGGCTGTGTTCTTTGATCTTCATCAATAAATGTTTCAAATCCTCTCTACTTTCAGAAAGCAAAGTTGTGTCATCTTCATAATGCAAGTTGTTTTAATGAGTCTTCCTCCAATTCTGCTATGGAATGCTTCCCCACAAAACAGCCCATGATATGGTGCATACATGTGGACTATGCAGGGAAAACAAAGCACAAGGCAAGGATTTGCTTTAGAAATTATTAAGATCTGCTTGAGTAACTCAGAGAGTCCCTGTCTCAAGATAAAAAAATTAAAAAGGGGCTGGATGTACACCTTAGTGGTAGAACACTTGCAAAGTATGCACTAGACCCTGGGTGCAAACCCCAGTACCACAGAAAAGAAAAAAAGAAAAGAAAAGAAAAAGAAGAAATTACTAAGAAATCAGGGAAAACACTGCTTTATTAGTCATTTGTTTCAAGTTTACTATTTTAAACTATCAGAAGACTCTCTCCTAGTTGGTATTACTTTGCCATTGACACATTTGGCTATCCTATTTTTCTTTGCGCTCTTCAACTTCCACCCATGTGCGCATGCATGCGTGCACACACACACACACACACACACACACACACACACACACATGCACACACACTCCATATGATCATTCACTAGCTTTTTGGCTGCTTCTTTCTCTAGGTACTCTCAACTTACCTTTCTCATAACTTTCCTCTCTTTTGAACAAGAAAGAAGCCTGTTAAGATATTGATTTGGACATCATTGCCAAGCAGCAGTGGCTTTGGTGACTGACATGTTTGCTATAGTATGTGAATCCTTATCAGCAATCAGCTTGATGAAGGACAAAGGCACCAAGACAAATAAATGAAGGGCCCATGACACTATTAGGAAATGGGGCTTCAAGTTCTATCCCCAGCAGGTTTATTATGGGGCCATGTCACTTATTATGTTTATCCTTTGCTGCTCTGGGTTGATGTCGGTCTGGCCCTCTCAGGCATGTCTCTGAATTATGGGAAAGGTAAACGGATCAGATTGAGTAATCAGATGCTTTGCCTAGTGTAATTACTTGAACTCATTTTATGAGTATCCTTGTTCAGATGACCTTGCTCAATTCCTAGCATATAACCTGATGCTTTCCCTCTACTGACAAACACACCTGCAGAATTCTAGCACAGGGAACAGGAGGACATGCATTTCTCCAGGACACTGTGCTGTCTACCTTTCTGTGATGCTTTCTAGACATGCATGGGTAGATCTCAGGGGCAAGAGAAGGCAAATTTAGGAACACTCAGATTTAGATGGGATACACATAAACCAAATTTCTCAAATATAAGTTAAAAATAGACTGTTTTCAGTGAATTATTATTTATTCTTTCTTTATTCATCCAACATATTAGCCTTCCTAGGAAATATTTGACACATTCTCTGCCCTTGCCTTTCCTTTCCAGAAAAAGACCAATACTTAAACAAACACTACTATATGATATGTTTGGATAATTGCTATGAATATAAAGCCTACATAAAGTGCTTCTAAGGCTAGAAGTTGAAATTGGGCCAATACAAAAAATTCTCCAGTACATAAGTACATCCCTGGTATTTCTCTATGTCTCATTATTATTCATGCTTTTCCTCTGTCATCTTTATATTTATTTATTCATAATTATGAATACAGTTGTCCCTTGGTATCTGCAGTGTATTAGCTCCAGAATTCCCCATTGATGCCCAAATCTGTGGATGCTCAAGGCCCTTAATATAAAATGTCATAGCACTCATATATAACCTACAGACATCCTCTCATACATTTTAAATCATCTCTGGATTGCTTATCATACCAAATGCAATGTAAGACTATGTAAATAGTTGTTATACTGTATTATCTAGGGAATAAGGACACAAAGAAATCTGTACATGTTCAGTACAGTTGCAACTTTTTTCAATTATTTTCAATCTACAGTTGGTGGAATTCACAGATGTGGAACTAGCAAATACAGACAGCTGACTGTGTAGGGCTGAATAAGAAAAACTTAGTCCCTCTCCTCATGGAGTTAATAATCCAAAGACTGTAGTATCAATATCTGGTCTTGGAGGCACTAAATGTTTATTATTGATTTCATTAACATCAAAATAGCAACTCATAATATTGATAGCTAATATTATTAGCTATGCAGTTTTGGGGTAAAACCTAGCATTGTTCTAGTGTTGCAAATGTATCTAGTTTCACAGGAATTCTGATGTATTCTTTTTTTTTTTTTTTCTTTCAGTACTTGGAGTTGAACCCAGGGCCTCATGCTTGCGTACTTTGCAAGTGCTGGACCACTGAGCTGCACCCCCAGCCCATTTTTTGTTTACTTTTTTGAGACAGGGTCTTGCCAAATTAAACAGACTGCCTCTGGTCTCAAACTTGCGATCCTCCTGCCTCTGCCTCCTAAGCCACTGGGCATGCATCACCACACCCAGCATGAGTATTATTCTTATTCCATCATTTTGCATTTGAGAAAACTGAGGAGGAAGGACATTAAACAATATATCCAAGATTGCTCAACATATTAAGTGGGAGAGCCATCTTGTGTATCTGGGTTGTGAATCTGGGTGTCCCACCCAGCCTCTCATTCTAAATGTTGGGTGCTGGTGTTATTCCTGAACCTGGCTGTTCTCCAAGTTCTCTGATGATAGACAGAAAACTAGGGTAATTGAAGCATTAAATGCAGAGAACTGAAAAAGTCTCCAGAGGATTACAAATGTTCAGTGGATAAAACAGAATAGAAGAGGGAGAGCAAGAGGTCACAATTAAAAGAGACATGAATTTAGATGAAAGTCTGAAAATATTCTATTGTATCTGTATGTAGTTAATAAAGAGCATATAGGATCTAACTTTTCTCAACAAATCAAAGATACCACTGTGAACTGTGATTTGTTGTTAATGATGATTTTAGTTACTTAAGGGCAGGAGGCACTTAATAACTTGCATTAAACAAGTTCAGGTCTGGAATCCAATTAAAGCATTTTTATCACTTCCTTTGATATGAAACTACCTGTTGTCAGTTTGTCCTTGTAGTAGTTCGCCATCGCATTTCTGAACTTCTAAATTTTGGTAAGTTGGTGACTCAGCTAAATTTCCAGAATTCTACCTGACATCAGGGAATTGGATATGAATAAAAATGTTGAAGGTCCTGTGGTCCAATTTGGTCAGGATTGATAACTATAGTATCAAATATGTATGTACTAATTTAGTTTATATGTAAGTATATTATATATATATTGTTGTTGTTGTTGTTGTTGTCGTTAGGTGCTGTCGAGTCGGTATCCGACTCATAGCGACCTTCATAGGGTTTTCAATAGCTGACTGTTTCAGGATTGCCTTGGGAGTGGATTGCCAGGTCCTTCTCCCATTTTTGAGGTGCTGGGAATTGAACTCAGGACCTCAGAGACTGTAGTGTAGCACTCTACTAATTGAGCTAAATCCCAGCCCCATTATATATTACATATATAATATATTTCAAAACTCCAGAGAATACAATTGACATAGAGTAATGTGGAATCACCACTGGAGGAAACAATGGTCTGATTCTGAGATTATTTAGAAAATAAGAATTTAATTTTGTCTATGAGCATATTTTAAGATAGCATACTGATACTTTTTAAAATATGGGTCATTCTCTTCCACTTCTAAGATGGTGGATTAATTTCTTCTTACAGGCCAACTTTGATGCTGAGTTAGCACCTTTGTGGAAAGTGGAGTTAAAAAGAAATATGAGTGCAAGCATATGTGCAAAAAGCAATTGGCAATATCTGCCATAGTTTCTGCACACACAGCTGGGGTAGTTGCTATGATCTGAATGTTTATGTGCCCTTGAAATTTACATATTGAAATCATAATCCCCAAGGTGAGCGTATTGAGTATTGGGAGTTGGGTCCTCTGAGAGATAATTAGGTCATGGGGATGGAGCCCTCAGGAATGTGATTAGTGTCCTTATAAAAGATGCCCTACAGAGTTCCTTCACCATCTGAGGGACTTGGTGAGACGATGCTGTGTATAATGTCAGACACTCAACCTGACTGCACTATGTTAGTCAGCTTTCCATTTCTGTAACAAAATGCCTAAGGTAATCAATTTAACTGAGGAAAAGTTTATTTTAGTTCAAATATTATAGATTTCAGTTCATTGTCAGCTTGTCTTTTTGCTCTGGGGCAATGAGTATACAGTATATCATGGCAGAAGCACATGATGGAGAAACATATCACCTCATGGCAGCCAGGAAACAAAAAGGGAGAGATGGAGAGGGTCCCAATATTCCCTTCAAGAGCATACCCCCACTGACCTAACTTCCTTCCACCAGCTCCAGCTGTTAAAGATTCCCCCTCCCCCAAGAGTGTCACAGTCTGGTGACCAAATCTTCAGTACACAGCCTTTGGGAAACATTTAGGACTCAAACTATATCAAGCAACTTGGTCTCAGACCCCATAGTCTCTAGAACGACAAGAAATAAATTTCTATTTACTTAGAAGTTACCTTGCTTATGGTATGCTGTTATAGCAGCCTGAAAAGGCTAATATTATAATGATACTATGTCTCATTCCCAAGGCAATCTGGAAACAACCATGGAAAGCCCTATGAGGGTCTATGAGTTGACACAACTCGACAACACCTAACAACAACAATGTATACTGTATATTCACTAAACCTATTCTGGATCACCCTACTAAAAGAGGTGCCTGGCCAAAATATTTTTTCTATAGAAATTATATCTTTAAACCATTAACAGAAATGGAAATAGTTCATGCTCTGTCATGCCTCTGTGTCACAGATGTGAAGACATATGAAAGCAGTATTTCTCAAAGCATTTGAGGAAGTAGAAAATTCCACAATGATTTCTTTGGGCACTGTTACCACTGGAGTTGAGAAAACTGTATTTAGCTGTGTAAGTTTCCCCCTGGAAGTGAAATTTAGCCTCATGTTATTGAGTGGCACTCTATCAATAAATGGAATGCATGAGTATTATAATTATTTTGTTTCTTGATGTTTTTGAACTAAGTGAACATAAGAAGTGGCTTCATTGTTGCAGCTTCCCATGGAGCTACAGAAAACATAATTAAAGTAGCAAAATAACTAAAATTTTCATAGCAAAGCCCATATTATAAGTCCTTTTAAAAGCCAACTAACAATACTTAGAGAACTGAAAAGGAATGCAGAAATATATCTGAATCCCATTCTTACCTGCTAGAGCATTAATAAATATAAGTAAATAAAGAGTAGCTTTTATTGTGACTTTGTTTCTATCTTATTTTACTTACTTTCACCAATGAAAGAATCCCATTTTCTTGAGAACCGAGAAAGCTTAAAACATGCTGACTTAAAACCTGTGCTAAGAGCAACTGTGGGTGTAAATGTGACATTTCTCCAAATCTTTTGGCATTTTGTCCATTTATATATCATCACCATGGCTACTGTGATAACATCTGAAATAATTCCAATGTAAATCTGACAGCACCTCATTAGGTCTTCTTAGAATTGTGCAATTAGGTACAAAAGGACCGCTGATTGAGAAGGTTAGAATAGCCTGAGACAGGATTAGATTTCCCATTAACAATCACAACATTCCTTCTCAAAAGCCCTCCCTAACAGATACTTCTTTCAGCCTGGACTCGAGAGACTGTGGTTTTCAAACTTAAGGCTTCAGTGGGGAAGGAAAAGAACATTGAGATACCATTTTCTGCTCTTAGGTGTGGGTGACTAGAAAAGGGTGTCACTGTTTTACTTTTTCATAACCAAGAAACTTGTAGATGCTTTCATGCTGGTTTCAGAAAACTTTAGAATCCTACAAGGGTTAAGTTCCTGTATCTTACTATTATAATTTACCATCTTAATTCTTCCTAACAGATTGAAAGAATATAATTAAGAAATACAAAAGTAGCATTAAATCAAGGTCTTCTGTGGACAAAAAGCCTCTTATAAACACAAATGGCACAAATCTGATTCATATTCTTAATAATCTTTAAATATATGGCTTGTTCCTGGACCCAGATGTGAACCTAAAGTTACACGCAATTTTTAAACAAACATATTTTGTATGTTCTGAAGAAGTGAGCTGCATGAAAGCTACTTTAGCTGCCACTGTGAGTGCATTTTTTTTGCAAAAAAAAAAAAAAAAGATATCATAAATGATCCTTCTGACATTCTTTGGGGTTTTAACTGGGGAAGAATGTTTACATTCTTGAAATATACTATAATAAGGAAAAATTTAAACTAATTGGCAAGTCTAATAGGCGAGCTGATTAATTCATACAAAAAGCTCAACTCCATTATTTGACACAGAATTCATAACTGTGTCCTTTTTAAAGAGATCTCTATTCAATTCTATAGCATTCCCCACCAAAAAAAAAAAAAAAAGCAACAGAGAGATATGTACTTTTCTCAAAGTGGTTGTTCTCCACTATGGAGCAGATAAAAAAATTTGTGCTTAGAATCAATTATCCCATCCAAGAGAGGAATCTATATACCATGAAAACAAGCAGAAGAGAGTGGCCCAGAACCAAACCACGGCATGCCTGCATGATAATTATTAGGAATTGGTGCTTTATGTGAAATTGATGGTAAAATGGAATGTACTTCTCACTGGTAATATTACATTATTCCCTCTGCTTTTATTTAAAAAGGTATATTCCCCATGACTCACTAATCAAATCTAGAGATATAAAGATTGACAACCTTACTCTTTTAGAACCCTATCTGACTTTAATCAGTGGTTGAGGGGATGAATGCAATTTGTCAATTTCCCAAAACACATTTTCTTGTCACAAGTGGGAGAAGGGGAGCTACTAACATGTAATGGACAGAGGCCACTGCTGCTGTTAAACATCCTACAATGCACAGGTCAGGCTGAGTCACAAAGAGTTAGAAATATCAGTACTGCCAAGGTTGAAAAACTATTTTAAATAGATGCACAGATTTTTTTTAACCTTAAAACTAAATAACTAAATTTTTTTTTTTTTTTTTTTTTTGAGGTACTAGGGGTTGAACCCAGGGCCTGGACCACTGAGCTGCACCCCCAGCCCATTTTGTAGATTTTATTATTTTCTGAGACAGGGTCTCGCTAAGTTACATTGACTGTCTCTGGTCTTGAACTTGTGATCCTCCTGCCTCCGCCTCCCCAGGCGCTGGGATTATAGGCGTGTGCCACCACTCCCGGCTACTAAATGGTTTTTAAAAATCATTTACTGCCTAGCCTTCCCAATTTTGTTATTCAGGTCCTTTATGAAAAAGAAGACTCCAGTGGAGCAGCAGCTTGCAAAGAACTCTGGTCCTTCAAAACCAGTAAACTTCTTTTTCTCCAGAGAGAGCCTGGAAAATCATGGTAAAGCATTTCACTTTACTGTTTAGAACACATGCCTAAAGGAAACCCTTCTAATCTGGAGTCCCAAATCCCAAGAGGCATCCAGCAATCTGCCAGGAAAGAATGCTGCTTAGCAAAAGCCATTTGCCCCATGTTCTACTTTACTGTCACCCAAAAGACATGAGCAAAGCCAATTCTAGGCCAAAAGCCAGATTGAGATAAATTAGGGGTACACACTTCCTCTTGGGGTGCTGGGCATGCAGTATTGTTAATACAATGCTAAAATCAATATTAATGTTAATGAAAAGTTATTTTTTTATTTTTACTGTGAATGCTCCTTTGGCTACTTATTTTTCTGCAAGGAAGCACAGATGGGTGGGATGGGGTGAGCTGATTCTATAATTGACAGCACCTGGGAGCTCCCTTGTGGCTCTGGCTGTTTTAAATGAAACGTCTGCTGTCTAGCTAAGCCACCCTCACAATAGCCTGATGTTGTAAACACTCCACAGACATATTGAGAAAGCTACATGACTGCAACTGTTTGTTACAGTTCCTGGAATGTGGCCCCAGTCACAACTGTTTCAAGCAGTTTGAACTAAACTTTCCCTGCAATCATTTTTCCATCCAGGACAGAGGGAGAGCAGTTCTCCTGGTGATCAAGAAGAGGGACTGATATGACTGGTGCAAAGGGGCAATGCAATGATGTGATTGGTGTAAACATAAACCTTTATTTGCATGACAGAATCACTGTGTTGCTAACATGCCCATTATGGCTATATAAGAAGGCGATTCAGCTCATTAGAGCAAGTGAGTTGGGAGATACTCTCCTGTGCTCCCTCCTCTGATGTTACAACATTAAGACCCAATAAGAGGATTTTCTTGAGTTGTCTTTCTTTGTGTTACAGCTGAGCTGGTAACACAGAGAAGTAAAGACAGTAGCAGTGGTGATAGCAGCTGCCCATCACCTAAAGCATCAGTCTATGCTTAGAAGCTTTGACCCCCAATAGTGAGAACTGGGACCTCCAGTTGGGTCTCAAACCCAGGAGATGGAGGCTTCCTGCTGCCCAAGAAGAAGCAGGGTGGTGGCAGTGCCCCAACCACTGGCAGCCAAGGAAAGAAGCACCTGATTGTAGGCAGTACTTGTAGTGCAGGAGAAGGCCCTTGAAAACCATGCCTTTAAAGGGGCAGGCCCTATTAATTGGTGAGAGGCAAGACACTGACAGCTGCAAATGAGACAATGGTCAATGGTGGAAATAGCAGCAGCAACAGTGACAGCAGCCACAGCACTGAGGCAAACTAACAGTTCTGGAAAAGCAACCAGGACAGGAAGAAGACAGATGGCAGAAGTAAAAAGAAAGCAAGAGGGAGCAGAAAGGTGAGGCCAAAGAAGGACAGAAGGCTACAAAAAACCAGAAAGGAGAAATTGCAGACCTTGGTTGTCAGAGGAGTTCCAGAGTGTTATTAAGTCTTTAGACTCAAGGTCTTGGAGACCCTTGGCCCAGGAAATATAACATTGGCTACTGTCCGGACTGAGTCTCCAAGGCCCACCCAGAAGCTACAAAGCAAGTTTCCACTGAAAGCTCAGGATTCCTGACATCTCCATGTAGGTAAGATCTATAGTATTTATGGACTGATTCTTGACCACCTGCCTGTTTAAGAGCTGTAATACTTACAGGCTGGCTAAGGATTCCTGAGTCATCTGATACAAGGGCTGCAACACTAGAGAGTATTGTTTGGCTGTCACTCCAACATACCTGTTGCCACTGCTCACTGCTGTTAAATGCCAAGAGAAACAACAGCTGCCTAAGACCAGCATTTGAAGGGCTTCTCTTTACCTATCCATGATTTCTATCCTGGTTCAGCAAAAGGACCCCGGCCAGTGGACTGGTGACAATATCCAGTGAGAATTTCTCAGAATGACAAAAGATGGGTCTTTGAATAACCTTTAAAATGCCAATAATGATGAGTGGAATGTCAAAAATCAAACCAGAAGGTATCTTTGTTTTAAGAGCAAATGAAAACATTGCTGAAAAACACACTGTAGCTGTCTGCACATTACTCCTTCTCTGAGACACAAGTGAATCTGATTCCAACAAAAACACTGGGGAAACTGATGGCATACATTTCATGACAAACATTAAGTCAGAACAAATTTATTCTTTACGTAGCAAGTTCTGTACTGGTGATTAAATATATCTGCTGCCACAGGTCACACCATTCAAATTAACACAAATATGCAAGTATTAAATTATTTCAACAGCAAGGCAAAAGCTTTTCTGGCAAATAGGTACTTGGATCATATTTCTAACTATCCCACCTCATTCCTTGACAAAATAGTTTGGAGTCCACGGGAATTATTGCCCCACAGAGAGAAAGCTTATGAAGTAGGTATTTTAAATTCAAGACTGCAATTAACTTAGCTCAAGTTAATGTTTCAGGATTTATACCAACACAGGTTTCTGGTAAAAGCTGAGATCAGCCTGCAGACTGCATTTGTTACTGTGCTATATGAGGCCAGTTATCGTGAAAACAGAAAACAGCCTGCTTTGGGCCCTTATCAGAAGGGGCTGATCTCATGAATCCAGTTGAATTTATAAAGATGTTTAGATAACATTGCAAAATTATAAATTCTGACAAAAAAAAAAAAAAAAAAAAAAAAAAAAAAGAAAAAGAAACCAAGCAACTTTGAAACCAAAAATGTAGCAGGCAGTTTCTGCCTATTAAAAAATAATGGGAATTCACAGCTTAGTGACCGGCAAAAATTTCAAACTACTCTCTCCACAGGCGAGGTAACTCTCCTGCTTCCTCAACTTACCTCCTCTACTTGCTTCTCTTGTCACAGTACCTACAAGCTACAGCCTTTCTCTCCGACAAAGAATGGCTTCAATCTTACTGGAAAAATTTTGTTCGGTTAGCAAAATTAGTTTGTTTTTTAAAGATACATGTGGTCATGTGTTTCTATGCATTCCAATTCTCTTTTTCAACATACTGTGAATAATACCTGTATTTTTGTTAGTCATTTATGTGACAGTTTCTACAACTATAAGCCAAGGACTGGTATACACATAACAATGACAAAAGAAGTAAAAAGAGAAATTTAAAAGGGAGTGAAAAGAGGTTTACAAAGCTTTTGTAGACACCCTAGCCATCGCTGCATTCAAAGATTACTCTTTTTTATTCTTTATGGCATAACAGCAATATAGAAAAGGTTTGGCAGCTAAGTAAACAATGGATAGCATATTTGTACTGTACAACACAGTGGCTGTTACTTCTTTTCAACAGACTTCCTTGCTGCAGGGGAAAAAGTGAAACACTTGGAAAATTCACCAAAAAGAATACTTTTCTGTTTCTAATGGAAAACTAGGGCTGGGATTTAGCTCAGTTGGTAGAGCACTGCACTGCAGTCTCTGAGGTCCTGAGTTCAATTCCCAGCACCGCAAAAATGGGAGAAGGGCCTGGCAATCCACTCCCAAGGCAGTCCCAAAACAGTCAGCCATTGAAAACCCTATGAGGGTCGCTATGAGTCGGATACCGACTCGATGGCACCTAACAACCACAACAACAATGGAAAACTAGGCATGGCCTAGGTTGTCAGATATTATGGGATCTCTGTGCTTTTCATTGTTTTTGAGCACTATACAACTCTGTAAGCTGTAGAATACTGATAACACAAATGATTTTTGTCCATAGAAATGCAAATTGTGTCCAGTGGGGATACAATTGATTATTATTATCCTATAGATATTGACTAAGTTAACATGTAGTAAGCAAATTCATTATAGCAATCTTGACTGTCTAAATATGTATCTGCTATTAGGATTCTCTTCCTACTTGTTACATCTTATTCTTCCCCATTGATGTAGCATGTGACCTGTACTGTTTTTTTATTTGTATGTATTAGTGGTTGTATTCTCTTCTAAAATTACATTTTAGCATAACCAGTATTTTCAGAGTGGAAGATAATATCCCCAATCAAGCTCAACATTTAAAAAAGTTAGAAGTTTTGGCAGCCATAGGTTGACTATTTTTAATGAGATCACTATTCATACTTTACTTCTTCCTTTCTACTCTCCTTTTTGCTTCTGTTGATGTATGTTCTAATCTCTTCCAACCCAAATAAAACTCAGCTCTGACCCCACACACTCATCTAGTTACTGCCCTTTCCTGAGTCTTCCCTTCCTAGACAGATCTCTTGAAAGAACTTTCTACACCCACTGTCTCCGCTTCCTTGCTATCTCCCCTCCTCTCCTTAAGCTTCTTGTATCTGCATTTTACCCTGTAACTCTGTTGATATTACACAAAGTACAATAAATACTTTAAGATCTCCAGTACTTATAGACATTTAGGTTATTTTGTGTCTTGCATCATATAAAAACAACACTGCTATGAAGATGCTTGGACATTCTCTCAGTGCACGTATAGGGGTATTATTCTCAGACAAATTCCTGGAAATTGAAATTGGGCCAAAATAACAAAAGTTGTGATAGACACTGCTGTCTTCCAAAGGGGTGAAGCCAATTTGCATCCCCCTCTATGGCAATTGGTAATCAAACTATTATTTTCTTTTGGAAGCTCCCTACTTTACTGGTTCTCCAATCTTGGTGTGTATCAGTAGAGCTTGGAGAGCTGGTTAAAATGTAGATTCCTTGACTGCACTCTAGACCTGGACTTTTAACAAGCTTCTGGGATGATTCTGATGAACTACACAAGCCTTAACTATCTTCACTCCCTTGACCCTCCTCCTGTCTCTCTCTCTGCTCCACTTCTGTCTTTCCCACAGGGACCTGCTTATTTCAGCTCTTAAACAGTGATGATCCTAGCTAGGGCTTTTCTCTTACTTCACACAATGTCCTTGAGTGACATTATCCATCCTCATGGCTTAAACTCCCACTGAACCCAAAAAGAGTATCACCAAAACTATGACTTCTTCTAAGAACACCACATATCCAATCTGTGTATAGGCTATATCCACATGGATATTCCACAATTTCCAAAGCACAAGAGATAGATACATCATCATCTTTCCTTATAAATCTCCTCTTTTTATATTCTCTGACTAAACTGGTGGTAGCCATATTAGAAACACCCTTATCTTCATGCTTTGTATGTGTTCCCCATCTATTACCAAGTCTCATTTATACCACCTAAATATTTATCCTTTTTTTCCTCTATTTGCTTTACCTATAATTACTGCCCTCATTCCAGTCATTGCTATACTTCTCTCTGAGACTTTTGCAGTAGCTTTATAATTGGTTTTGAGGGGGTCTCTCCTTCCATATATCTCCAACTGATCTATTCCCTCAAGAGCCAGAGCTCAGCGCTATCACAAAGGCAAACGTGACTAAGTTATCACCTTATTTAAAACCTTTCCATGGCTCCATGTCCACAATCAGCAAGGCATACATAGGCTTCTCCAACCCTGGCTCTCTCTCCAGCTTCACTTCCCGTCTCCTCTCATCTTATACTTCACTCCAACATAACACCAAATTGTTTCTACTTTCCAGACATGACATGCTGCTTTATGTCTCCATGCTTATGTTATTTCATTTGCCAGCAAAGAACCATTCCCCCTTTTTAATTTTATTTTGCCAAATTAATTTTTATGCAAGTTTTGAGACTTTACATAGGTATAAAGCCTTCTAGGAAGCAGTCTCTGGATTCTAGTTTGAATAATATGCTCCTTGTTTGTATTCCATGATCACACTGGTACCTCCACCCTTCCTTCCTCCTACAAATTGTAGCAAGTTGACTCCTGTGTGCAGGCATCATCATCATAAGCACTGAGAACATGGTTTAGAACAAAATGAAATGGCTCTTGTTCTCGCTGCAACACCACAGAACTTATTCCATTACAGCAAAACGTGGTTTTATACCTGTCCCTCAAATAGTTGTAAGTTTCTTTAAGTTAGTGTCAAAATCTTAATAATGATCTTTGTATTCTCATTCTTAGAATAGGCTCCCTCATATTTTGGGCAAAAATGTACAATATTTGCCCAAAGGAGATGATCGTGACTATTACAAATAAGCTGAAACATTTTACTCATATTCAAGATGGGACTTGTGGTTCATTTTTAGAAAATTATTTTAATCTAAGGTTGGCAAAAGTTATTTTCAATAAAATTGCCTAATAGATAAATGTTCTTATCATTTGTAGGGATGCCAAAAACATCCTAATCTGGATGTCTTTGGAGCCTTGGGAAAATTACTGTAACTATCTTTGAAAGGGATATTTCACATTTTCCAGAAAACTCTTGGAGTTAAAAATGTCTTTATAGAAAATAAAGCATTTAATTGCAACTTACAAGAGGAGATCTGTAGTCTCTACCTACCTTACTTGTTTGTAAAATATGGTAGCTTATCAGAGATACCCACATATGTCTTGGATGGAAGTAAAAAGTCTACTATCAGCTGTATTTGGGTAGCAGCATTCCCTGGGACAATGGAGAGGCTTGGTATTTTCACATGGATTCATTTACAGGCCTGAGAAGAGTTTGTAAAGTCAGCATAGGGTTATCAGAAATACCAGAAGTTTCCTTACTATGAGAATGTTCAGTGGGTATGAAAGAAAATTTTGCTGAATTAGACTTCTATAGCATGAGATTTCGGGAAAGTGACTTCAGGTTCAGGAAAGCGGCACTTGGTGCTCTCTACATTTTTTAAAAAATTGCAATGGTGTTCCCTAAGGTCTAAGCACTACACAGCATTTTAAGGGTGCCTACTTTCCACTTCAAAGAGATGGCTGAATATACATCATGTTGATTCATCTGAACACTGCCTCCTGAGTTTTCAGCAGGGACATTCATGAGAGTCCTCCATATAGTAAGAGTGATATAGCAGATGTTAGCACAAAGGAAAGAGCAAATGAGATGTGAATTACTGGGTGACGAGGCTTGTATGAATCTCATTTGTTTAACCATCTGAATGGTATACTCCAGGTATTAAATGAGCTAGATACTGTTGAACACAATTTTCTCAATAGCACAGGAAGGTGGTTTAATGAACTATGCCCA
Source organism: Pedetes capensis (assembly GCA_007922755.1). NCBI lineage: Eukaryota > Metazoa > Chordata > Mammalia > Rodentia > Pedetidae > Pedetes > Pedetes capensis. The sequence continues at coordinate 18,942 of VMDO01011464.1, read as the reverse complement.
CTTGAATGTCCTCATATCATCTCATCTCTTCATTCAGCCGTAGCTTAGTTAGCTTTTCTTCTCTTCTTTTAAAGTAATGCTTTGAATGATTATGACCTTGTCATTCTATTTTCCAGGTAATGTAACATTAGGGATTAATATATGATTAGTAATTTAATTAGCAGGTGAATTAGTAGAGGTTCTTTTTCAAATTAAGAACTCACTTTTAATAATCACTGCACATGGAAAAAGCTAGCAGTTTGAGGTATGTAAATTTATGCACTTTGCTTCCTCATACCCATCCTGGGTGCAAAAAGCTCAGATACCCTTGACTTTGAAAATATTACTTCTCTGAAAACAACTCTGGGGTTTGCACAATGCTCTCCATGACTTAATGACTTGATCACATTAGTGATGCAAAGGTATCACCTCAGGATATCTTCTCGTTTCTCTTTCCTGTCACTTTCACTGATCATGTCTGAAACCAGAGGAAACCACTTATTCTTGAGTAGCAAGTAGAGACTATAATTTAGTTTACCAAGAATAATGGACAATTCTGTAGTTCGTTTCTCATTCACACTTGATCTGTTCCCCTATTTACAGATGAGAACTTCACTGGTCTGGTAGGATAAGTTAATTTTAAAGCTCACCCACAGATCTGCTATCCTCCACCTACTTCTGGGAGCTAACTGGATAGAAAATAATGCTTAAAACATATAATACTTTTGAGGATGCAAAGTTAGCAATTCTGCAAACTTTTCTCACTTGTAGACAGTGTGGGTTGCTTTTTTAATGCTTTCATTAAAAGTAATTTGACTTATACCATAAATGTCAGAGCACTAAATAGAATCCTGTTTTATCTATTGCATTAATAATTATGTATATTTAGGAATCTGGAAGCCTAATAGTACTAGTATGAGAAATAAAAAAAATGATGAATTTTCTTAAAGATTAATAATAAAACATGGGTGAACCCATGTTCAATACTGCACTTTTCACAATAGCAAGGATATGGAATCAACAAAGTGCCCTTCAACAGAAGAATGGATAAAAAAAAACTATGGTACATATACACAATGGAATACTACTCAGCAATCAAGAAAAATGAAATAAGCTCATTTGCAGCAAAATGGATGGAATTAGAGAAAATTATTTTAAGTGAACGAACACAAGCTCAGAAAGAGAAACACCACATGTTCTCACTCATATGTGGGAGCTGAATCAAAATTATAAGAAGGAAAAATCCTATTCAAAGGTCAGATCAAAATAAAAACGAAAAAATAAGGTAAGAACAGTGTCAATATAAATGGTCTAGAAAATGCATGCAATTGCTCTGACAAGATAATAACAAAGTTCACTACAGGAAAAGTTTCTATCTTAAACAGAACTGGAACCCAAGTACATATAGAAAAATATTACCAAGTAAATGATAGAGAAGACTTAGATGGGGAGGGTGTGTGTGGGGGGGAGCATACAAGAGGGTAAGGGAGCACCTATATGAATAATGTACATCAAAATGCATATATGGAAATGCCACAATGAAAAGCATGTCAGAATGAATCACATTAAGGTGTACATTAAAAATGTTCAAAAAAAAAAAAAAAAAAACCATGGGTGAACCCAAATGATATATTTTAAATATCATATCCTGAGACTTAAAACATTCTAGGTAGGCTGCTATCTTATGTTTCTGATAACTGGGAAGCAAAAGAAAAGACAAAAAGTTTTAGGAAACTCTTTAAAGGGAAATGTAAGGGTCATAAGAGGTAAAACGGGACCAGTATACAGCGTATGAAACACAAAGGTAATAAAATGAGAAGTCCATTAGAAGCATTCACACTTAGCTCATGCACCATTGCTTTGCTGGAACCAGTTTATAAGAGATTGTGCACATCTCTTCCCAACTATGTTTAGTGACATCACATTGGTAGCCTGAAATTGACAACAGTGGGAGCATTTTCACTTTGGAAATTAGCAAAGACTATGGATTTATTTTTTATTTTTCATTTTTCCAGGCATATCACTACATTAAACTTAAAAGCAGTTGGATCTTATAAAGGATAGATCATGAAACAAAGTAAAGTTTCTACCAAATCAAGTCTGTCTGTATTTCCCGGCATCAAAGACTTACCCAACACCTTGATACCTCCACTTTCCTGCTGACCTTTCTGCAGACTAACATGGTCTCTGAGTTCAAATATTTTATATGGAATAAAGTGATATTGATTACAGAAGAGCAATGACACCAGACTGGAATCAACCAAAGTTCACAGTGTTATGAAATACATGTGTTCAACAGGAGGCAAAAGCAATCTCTGGAGAGTAACATTACATACAGGAAGGGATGAAATCAAAGGAAAGCAATGGAAGACAGAAAAAATACTACAGGGCAATTAAATGACATGCTATATTAAAAAGAGGCAAGGCAGGGGGCTGCTATCCCCTTCTCCTTGCAGGGCTCCACAGACAGGATGTGTCCTTTGCAATCCTGTTTACTCTCTGGGATGGTTAATGTTACACATAACTTGACTGGGCCACAGAGGTGCCCAGATATTTGACTGAACATTACTCTCAGTGTGTCCTTGAGGATGTTTATGGATGAAATTTATGTTTGAATCAGTAGACTGAGTAAAATAGGTTATCTCCAGTGTGGGGCACCACCCAATCCACTGAATGCCTGAACAGGACAAAAATGAAGACAATTTGCTTTTTCACCCTGAGGGTTTCTAAGCTGCAGTATCAATCTTCTCCCACACTTGGACTTGAAACTTACACCATGGGCTTTCCTAATTCTCAGGCCTCTGGACTTGAACTGGAGCTCACACCATTGTTTTGCTTTGTTCTCAAGTTTTCAGATGCAGACTGGAACTATACCACCTGCTCTCTTGGGTCTCCACCATGCAAATGGATAACTGTAGGGTTTCTTAGGCTTTACAACTGTGTGGACCAATTTCTTATAATGTATAAGGAATTCTGGCCAGCAGCCATACCACAGTGGGGTCCCATCTCATCAGATCTCAGAAGCTAAGCAGGGTAGGGCCTGATTAGTACTTGGATGGGAGACCTCCTGGGAATACCAGGTGCTGTAGGCTTGGGAGAAGAACCCAGAAACCCACTCCCGCCCAACAAAACAATCAGCCATTGAAAACCCTATGAATAGCAGAGAAGCACTAACAATACTGTTCTGTCAGTTGTATATACAGTCACTATGAGTCGGACACCAATTTGATGGCATCTAACAATAACAACAACAAGGAATTCCAGTATCACAAGCAATAGGCACATACAGTGTGTAAGAATATGTATATAGCACATATCAAATAGATATAAAAATCTCTCTATACATGTGTATATACACACTTTTTGAGTGGGATATACGTGCATTCACATGCATAACAGACATACATCCTTTGTTTCTATTTCCCTTGAGAACTTAACTGTGTAAACTGCTCACATGTGAACTGCTATGGTGGCACTGAGCTACTGAGCAGATAATAAAATACAATTTCTATAAAGTAGATCAGCAAAGCACCAGCCACATGATTCAACATAGTATTACTACTGTTTCAGTAGAGAGCAGTGACATTGGTCCTGGGTCCAATGGCACATGGAGATGAGAAGGGAATGCATAAGTGGCATATATTTGTTTCCCTTTATTCAATTTGACAAAAATGCACATTGAGCATTATTTGAAAGTCCTTCAACTTACTATTCTAAAACTAAATCCATATTAACTTGGAGTCTCAAAAATCCATACTGTTGAGAATAAGTAGATGATGTTTTAGGTGATGCCTATCAATGCTTTTCCTTTCCTGCATATATTGTATTATACTGCATGCACTGCATTGTTTTGAATAGGCAACATTAATGTCTCTTCCAATGAATAAACAAATGAGATATCTCATTTGCTGTTATCCTAAGACAGTATGTCTTGGTTTTTGCATACCTGTTATTACATTATTTTATGATTTTTATATTTATCTATCTGATCTTGATTCTAAGTATTATTTTTGTTAAATCTACTCTTAATTTACACTAGAATATTTATAAACACTACATAAATATTTTTGGAGGGGAAAAATTATTTTAATTAAACTGTGCAATTTTGCAATATGTATAAAGCTCACTTTTAACACTGAACTTTCATATATGATTTTATGTCACAATTTCCCTCTTCTTTTGCATCAGCATTCCTTGTAGGTCATTAGGGTGGTAGCTGTAGTTGTCACCAACCTAATCAAATGTGAATCTTACATGTGGCACTTTCTACCACTGGATGTAAAAATCTCATAAAACGTTGAAGGTCATTCTTGCTGTCTGTTCAGATTTAACTATAAGAAAATAGTAACGTTCCAGTAAAAACAATGATTATTTATTTGGAAATTAAATATTGACATGCTGGCAATCTACTAGCTTAGATAAGAGGTACATGAGTTCCAACAGTTTCACAGTTTAATATTATCAGCTTCAATATTCACTTGAAAATAATCAGATTTATATAGAATTCTTGATAATTTTCTTAAACTACAATTTTTTGTTCAAATTGACTCTGAAGTGGGTAATTTCCATTGGCATAAGTTAGATCTTTAGTGGCAGGTGGATTTGAATTTAAGTCTCATCTTATTACACTAAGAGATTCAGGGCATATTAGCTTCCGAGGTCTCAATTTTAATATCTGCAAAACAGGAAACTAAAGTGTACTGCAAGGGATTTTGTGAGTCTTGAATAAAAGTATTGTTCCTTCCTTCATTCAGCAAGTATTTATTAAATGTCTACTAGTCTGTGGCAGTTTCTTAGGTGCTGAGGGTACAGTGGTAAGGAATAATAGTCCCAGTTCAAGTATAAAACGTGCTCCCTAGTGCTTATTAGTACATAGTAAGGAACTAGGGTTGACTTCCTCTTCATCTTTCAAACTATTTTATATTGTATGCTTTTGATACACCAGGTTATATGTAATGCCTTATATTATTAGCTTTCCTTTAAATATGTCTATACTTCATGTATCCAAATACATTATTTGAGGGCAGAAAATATAGCTTACAATTTTTTTTCATCTAATAACTGGCAGTGCTATGTACCCTGGAGATAATCAGGACATTGCATTGATCTAATCACCCAGTGAATGAGTAGCACTGTGTCTGTGGCAGGTGGAGAGAGGAGGAGTTTTGGAGTGCAATAGCATCCTTCCAGTTCTTAACTCCAAAGGCACATTTTACTAATGATCGGACTCAGTGTCCACATTCTCTCAGGTACCATGAAATGTGCTTGCAGAAAGAGTATTGCTTTTTTTGAGGCATGTGTGTATTTATAGCATTTCCTTCCATACTCTAGCATGCAAATATTAATGATTGAATTCAGAATTGTTTAGCAGCCTTTAAGCCATAGAACTATTTTTAAATAACTATTTTGAGCAGATAGTTTTCATATCTCTTGCCTTAATATATTATATCATGACAGGATTAACTTTTTCTAAATATTTAATTGTAAAATTATAAAATCAATTTTCTTCACTAGTAACTAAACTTATAATTTTCTTCTCACTCCTTTGTATGTACACATGCATATATATGTGAATGCACACTCTCCCTCATTTCCTTCTTTCCTCCCTTCTTTTCTTCCTTCCTTCCTTTTTCCTCTCCTTCCCTCATTCTTTCTCCCCCTCCCCCCACACATTTTCCCTGGATTAAAAATTGAACATTGAACATTGATGCCTATTTTGGTCCCAGAAAAACAGAAATTACTTTATATTAGGATTGGCTGTGTATTTTACCTAGATTGCTTTTGATTGGAAGATATGGATTTTTAATACTTTATGGTTGAATCAGCTTTGGTAGGTACATAAGAATGTTGTTAAGAACATAATTGTACTTGTAAATGCAAAATAATTAATCTTATCTTCTCAGTGCCATTGAAATAAATTCAGGATAAAGTAAATACTGTTTGAAGGAAGGAATCTATGGGGTCTTCAAAAATGCACTTGCACTTATAAGTGTGCCACTCATTTAATTTAAACTCTATGCTTTTTGGCTACATAAATCTATTTCCCTGGAATGAAAATATTACTAGACATGGGAATTTTATACATTTATATGGGTTTAGAGAGATCCTTTTTCAGAATAACTTAAGTTTGGAGGGAGTGAAATGGGGCTTAATTATAAGACTAATAAATAAAACTATGAAGGGTTGAAGGTTTAGATCACTTCATAGAGTGCTTGCTTAAGCATACACTGAGGCCCTGGGTTCGATCTCCAGCACTGCATAAAAGAAAAAAGAAAAAAGAAAAACAAGGAAGAAAAAAAAGCTATGAAGTACACAAATAATCATACCTAAAATTATTCTCTTTGAGCCACCAGTTTTTGTTGTTTTTTTCCCATGTAATAATCCCAAGAAATGTGTCACATTTTACATAGTTACTAATTGAGTCTTATAAATGATATTCCAATTTCTGGATAGTGTCTTCTACTTTTGATTGGCACTTCCAGCGGCCAAGGAGATGGTGACACTCAGAACTCAAATGATGTAAAATCAGCCTCTTTGACAGTGCTTCCCCGTCAGTTTTTCTTGCAATGACTCCCAAAGAAAAAAACTAGAAAACTAATTCTTGAATCTTTACCTTCTTTTCCTCTTGCACCTCACTGTCTCATCTTATTGACTTTTCTTCATAAAATCTCTGTCTTTTCCTTGTCATGACCTGATTCAGGATCATATTGCTAGACTCTTGTGTGCCAGCTGTATCTTTCCACTGGTCTCACTGACCTATGTCCTTCTGTCATTCCAGCCTATTCTTCACACCAGCACAAAGACAAGCTTCCTAACGGCACTGCAAACATCCCTCCATACCTCTTTCCACCCTTCCTTGACCTACTGGAGCATAAAGGCCCACAAAATGGTTCCAATAACCCAATTACACTGAGAATAACATATTAGTATTCAGTAATGCTTACACATACATTAGCTTACGTTCTTTTGCAAAAAAAAAGAAAAAAGAAAAAAGTTCATTTATATATTTAATATACTACAGAGGTGGACACTTAATTTTACATCTTAATGGAGTTCTTCATACCAAACACATCTGTATAACCAGCATCCAAACTGCACTGGGTCTTTCAATCACAAGTATTCTATGTGATGTTGTAATCTGCGAAAGGGAGGTCAGTTATAAACGAATGTGCTTGAATCTAAATCAATCTCTCAAAATTCAGAGCCTGTGTTCTTAACCACATTCATAAGCATCACAAACATTTGGTCCAGAAAAATCACATAATTGTTTATCAAGCCCTATTAATACTATTTAAACCCCTATTTTCATGATATTTTGTGGGCTAAAATGTTCTCTTTTCTTCTTTTTACATCCTTAACTCTCTGTCTCTCTTTCTCCCCCTCTCTACTACTCTTCTTTCAACAATCACATAAAAACCTACTTTTTAGGTGGAAAAAACACAAAAAACAAAACCTACTTCTCATTGCCTGGCCTATTTTGGTAGCATGGTGCAGCAAACAGAACCCTGTCTTTGAAGCCAAGTATTTCTGGGTTTATATGTTACCTGGACCACTAATTAGCATTTATTTAAAAGTCTCTCAGCACTGTCCTAATGGAAAAAGCAGATCTACAAATAACCATGTATTTGGGTTTTCCTAAATTGAAACACAAAATGCTTGGCAGGTAATAACTTTTCTTTAAAGGATATGTCCTATTCTTAATAGGCCTTCAGCATCTTTTTTCCTCCAATAACTCTGTTATTCTCCACCAATTGTTTAACTTACTCATGCATAGCATCATGGATTTCCCTTGCCACTGTCCTAGATAGCTACTGATTCCTTATTTTCTAATTCAATTTCATTTGTGTATATTCCTGGTGTTTCCAAATAGGCAGTAAGCTTCTAGTAGGCTGGGACTGGATTTCATGTTTATGTACATTTGTCACTGAAGACATATTTAATAGCCACTCTACACACATTTCTTAATTCATAAGCACTCCTGATTCAGGGCAAATCAATGGATGGGAAGGTCCTACATGACAGATAAAAATGACATCTAAAAGCAATCTGCACCAAATTTAATATTTTCAATAAAATAATTTCCCAATTTTCACTAATGTATTTATGAGAGGAGAAGAGCTGACATGAATTGAGCTTCTTAGTTTAACTTAATTACTTGTGTCACTATAGTTCTGGAAAGAAAACAATATGGATAATATGATCCTAACTTACTAATTCCATTAAAAGAAAGGAGAACTTAACTTTCAGAGATATAAAATCTAGGCTTTGAAAAATCCACAGGATTCTATTATTTTCTTTAAATTAATAATATAACCTGTTGGCTATGAGAAATACTTATTGTACAGGTGGAACAACACACTAATGCAGCCATGTAGAGAGGAAATAACTGTATTTCTGGAATGGAAAGTAATCAGCCTGGAAATGAAAGAAATTGAGTGGGAAATGAATGAGAATCTTAACAAAGCATCAATATACCAATTCTTGCCAATGGTTCTGTGTGTTCAGGTAGGTGATGAGTGCTATAATTTAGGAGAAAACTCTTCTGAGATTTCTAAAGTAGGAATTATTTGAAAGCTGTTTTTGCCATGGTTTCTATTTATTGCTAATATTTTATGTGGCAGTGTTGGAAAGAAAAGATATTAAATTGTAAATATTTGAAATATCATCCACTGTTTCTAAGGAGGAAGTATTGTTCCTTATTTGTGTCAGCTCCTGAGCACCCTTGAATAGGGCCAAATCTAGGTAATGGGGAAAGGAAAATGACAGCAGAATTAGCAAAGAAAATTGGCCTACTAGTAAGGTATTATTCAGATTAGCAAGGAAGAATGGCTGGAAAGGAAGCTGAGAGGTGACTACGGAAGCCTTGGAAAGAAGGAAAGAGTTTTTGGAGTAGCTCTTTGAGGTTTGAGAGATGGTGAAAGTAAGATGGATGAGAAGATGACTGTAAATGATCAGACTATATTCTCCTTTGTCACCTCTGTAAGAGGTAAATACTGTAATCAGGACAAAGGTCGATGCATATTTCACCAGTGTAGAGCCACCACATTCTGCTTTAGGAAATTTAAAAGCGTCCAGACACCATGGCACACACCTGTCATCCCAGTGACTTGGGAAGCAGAGACAGGAGGATCTCAAGTTCAAGAACAGAGGCAGTCTGCATAATTTAGTGGGACCCTGTCTCAAAAAGTAAAAAAATGAGCTGGGAGTGCAGCCCAGTGGTACAGCACTTGTAAAGCATGCAAGTGCAAGGCCCTGGGTTTAACCTCCAGTACAGAAAAAAAAAAAAAAAAGAAAAGAAAAGAAAAGAAAAGAAAAAAAAGAGAAGTTAACAGCAAAAGAGCACGGTCCTTCCCCCTGCATTCTCCTACCTGTTTCTTAGGAGCTGCATCTCATGTACCTGCCCTGGGATAACTTAGTGTAACAACAGCAGCAGCCACAACTGTTGTTAATCCTTATGGTGCATTTAGCATGAGCCAGCTGGAAATGAATGAGTGCTGAACACTCAAACTGATCATCTCATTTTATTTCCACTCAAATATTTGGAGGTAAGTGCTATTATTATACTGCAATGGCAAAGAAGGCAGCTGAGGATCATAGTAACTTGGTACTTTTCCAATAACACATACACCACTTTAGTGCCAAAGCCACTCAGACTCCAAGTCCAGAGTCTAAATCACTACAAGGTCCTATAAAACAGAATGCAAACACTAAGATGCATTGATTGAGCACAGCCACAAACAGAAGTAAACAAGAATATTCTAGAGGTCATTGCTATACTGTGATATTTTGGCATATTCTAAGGAAGGAAGGAAGGAAGTGAGGAAGGGAGGGAGGGAGGGAGGGTCATTCCCATCCACGACTCTTAATTGTTTCAAAAAATACACATTAGTATCTTTGCCCTGAAAGAATTTTTTTTTTATTCATTTAAAGAATGCTATATAAGCTGGGCATGATGGTGCACACCAGGAATCCCAGTGACTCGGGAGGCAGAGGCAGGAGGATCTCATGTTCCAGCTGCCTGCACAACTTAGAGAGATCCTGTCTCAAGATTAAATAAGTAAATAAATAAAAAGGGGGCTGGAGGTGCAGCTCAATGGTAGAGCACTTGAAAAATATGCATGAGACCCTGCTTTCAGTCCCACAGTAATGCTCGTACATGTGCACACACAAACATGAATACTATATAAATGAAATGGTCTAATCTATAAGCTTTTGAGATTAGCTTGTGTCATCCAACATAACTCTTTGGAAATTCATCCTGGTTGCTTTGTATACAAATACCGCAATCCTAGATTTCTGTGCCATAGATGCACATTGTTTTTCACTCATCAATGAAGGATATCTTAGTTGCCTCCAGTTTTAAGATCTCACAAATCAAGCTTTTTGAGGTGCTTGGGATCGAACCTGGGTCCTCAGAGAGTACAGAACAGTACTCTACCAACTGAGCTAAACCACTGGACTTCAAGGCACCTAAGAACAATAACACAAATCAAGCTGTTCTAAGCATTCACATACATGGTTTTGTATGTTTTCATTTCTCTGAAATAAACATCCAAAAGTGCAACTGTTTGATCATACCGGAGTGGTATGGTTGTTTATTAAGAAACTGTCAAACTGTTTTCCACAGTGGTTGCATCATTTTTCATGCCCACCAACGGTTTATTATTGATTCAATTCCTCTTCATTCTTCCAAGTCTTCGGTGTTCTTGCTAGTATTGTAACTATTTTCATAGTTGTTTGCAGTTATTTCTTAATGAGATTTTAATTGGCATTTCCCTAATGGTTAATGATGTTGAACGTCTCTTCATGTGCTATTTGTCATGTGTATATCCTCTTTGGTAAAATGTCCCTTGGTGTTTTTGTTCTATTTTCTAATCCAATTGTATAATTTATTTACTATTGAAATTTGAGAAGAGTTCTTTATACCTTCTAGGTAACAGTCCTTGGTCAGAAGTGTGGTTTAAAATGTATACCACACTGTGGGTCAGAATCAGATGATTTTCTGACTCACCTCAAGATCTCTGGAAGCATTTGCTAGGATTCTTCTGTGATTACTAGGCTGAATTCGAGTAACTTCAGTTTGATAGTCATCTAGCAGGGTTAAAATGCAATACTTTACTAATCACATTGATATGCTGGAATAGAATGAATGCAACCTTAGAAGGTTTGGTGGTGGTGGTTGTTATTTTGCAGTACTGGTGGCTGAATCTGGTGTCTTACATATGGCTAGGCAAGTGCTCCATCACTGAGCTGTATCCATTATTGTTATTGTGCATCCATAGACCCTTTTTATTTTTTATTTTTGAGTCAATGTTTCACTAAATTGCACAGACAGCCTGTGGCTTCAAATCCGTGATCCTCCTGCCTCAGCCTCCTGAGTAGTTTGAGATTACAGGCATGCACCACAGCACTGGTAACATTAGAAGTACTTGACAGCATCTAAGAACAACAATCTTAGTGCTAGTTTTGGCTTGGCCTCTAGTGGGTAGTTATTTGACTTCTCTGATCCTTAGGGTTTTATTGTTGCTGCTGTTGTTATTTGTTTGTAAGGAAGATTGTTTAAAATAAGCTCCTAAACTACCATTCTAGGATTCCCAGTTTAGAAGTTAAACTGAATAACATGAAGTTGTTGTTGTTGTTGTTGTTGTTGTTATTATTATTATTATTATTTGGTACTAGTAGATTGAACCCAGGGTGTTCCACCACTGGGTGGTACCCCTAGCCTCCTTTTTATTTGTTATTTTCCAGCAAGGTCTTGCTGAGATGTGCAGGCTGCCTCGGGTCTCAAAATGGTGATCCTCTTGCCTCAGCCTCCTGAGTCCCTGGGATTACAGGCATGTACCACCACATCCAGTTTATGTAGCATTCTTTAAATGCAAAAAATCATAGAAGTTGAGAATAGGCTGGTTGCTAAGGATTAAAGTGGATGGTGGGTATGAGAGGGAGGTGGCATTGCTATAAAAGGCAACATGAGAGATCTTATTTCAATCAGCTACTCCTCAGCACCCATTAATAGTGGTGGCTGAGCTATGGACAGATGAGATAGATAGCAGTCTGTTAGTCATATACATAGTAGTCAAAGCCCGAAAGGGGATACCATGCCATATAGGTTTATGTGTGTGGGGGGGTGCACTTGGGAAGAGAGTGAACAACCACTGGCTGTGGGAGGTGGGGTTTATAGTGTCAAGAGAATGGGGTAATGATCTTTGGTTGTCAAAGAAGGTATGACTAACTCCTATGACTAAGTCCACTGGCTCCCAAGAAACTGAAGCTGGTGCTTAGAGACAAGAAGGGATTGTGTGCAGTCTTCATAATAAGGTGGGATGTCTGGGCAGGGGACCTAATCACAAGAGTAGAATAGAGAGGGGAGCCTGTAGGGAGGCCATTTGAAGCCCTCTTGGTTTTCCCCAAGATGACCAGGCACATATGCTACTGGATCACAGTTCTAGGCCCTATACTGCAGACCTATGGGCAAGGAAATGTTCTTTATCAAGCCACATCATTATACACACATGTTATACATAAAGATACATTCCCTGCATCGATGCTAGTATCCTTGCTGTGATATTATGCTATAGTTTTACAGGCCATTATTACTGAGGGAAACTGAGCAGAACAAAAAGCAAGCAGAATAGTGGCTTAGAAAAAGAAAAAGTACTTTCCATAATGTAGACATTCCTGAAATAGAAGCTGGTTCTGAAGAAGACAGGCAGGACCTGAGTAGATAGCCTCCAAATCACTGCAAAAGTGCAAATATCTAAAGATTATTATATAATTCAACAATTATTCTTTTTGTGTATTTTTGTACTTTCTATTATCTGTTATTTTTAGGCACAATTTTAGGATGTGTCAAGTAGGCAGAAGGTATTGTTCTGACCCAGAGCTTGGTCCAGTTTTGCTGTTTCTATCAATGCATCAGAGAAAATTGATGTAAAAGAACCCACTGTAGACCCTGATTAGAATAGTATGAAAATGCTCAGTGAGGGTAGGAAGAGTTTAAGGTTGTGTGTACCTATCCAGTGAGGAATAAAAAAATATATACAGAGGCATCAAAATAGAATTTGAAGACATAGAGATTTAAATAGATGCAACAATAGGTACTCAAACATGTACAGTGTGTTCAGGGGCAATTGGTTCAGCCCAAGCAGAAATTTCTTTGAAGAATATAGTTCATTGGCTAAGACATTAGATTCTGATAATAAACTGCCTAGGCTCAATTATTGACTTTCCCCTACATTAGTCATTTAACTTTGGACAAGTAACATAACTTCTCCAAGGCTCATTTCTTACCCATAAAAGAAATGAAAATAGCTCTAATAGAAGTTCTTCATAGGATGGTAATGATGTTCAAAAGGGAAAATAAGTACAAAATGACCCTTGCAGTGCTTAGCATACAGTATGAATTTGATAATCACTAATGGCAGCTTAAAATGTGAATAGGTAAGACTGGTCCAGATAATTACGCATTTAAGATATTAGAATCAGGAATCTCAAGTTGATGGATACAGGAGGTGATAGGAAATTTCAAAAATTTTTCAAAAGGATGTGCAATTCATTAGATAAAATATATTGCTTGCAATATTTACTGATATACTAGAAGCCTTTCATTTGATAGTCTTCCCAGTTACTCTGTGACCCAGCCATTATTATTATTCCAGCTTCTCAGATAAGGAAACTGAGGCTCAAAGACAGTGTGTTACTCAGGAAGTAGGTAAGAGCCCAGATTTCAGTTTCTAGCCTAAAGATACAGTAACAGATTGTGGACTGCTGCTACTTCTGAGGAAATACCACATCATCAGAGGGACTGCAGGTGTACATGTGAAGAAGTAACCAAATGGAGCAAGGGAAAGTTTGTTAATACACACAATGAAAGTAATTACTTAGGAAAGGAACTATTATAATAAATAAATGTTGGCTTCGAGAGGTTGAAGGTGGGTGACCACAAAATCACAATATGTCAAGACTATAAGGAACCCCTCTTCTTGCTGTTGGTAGTTAAAACAGACAGAAAGGACAGCTGGAACCATCTGAAGGAAGAATTTACACAGAAATCAACTCCTGCTCAGACACAGATGTTTTCAATCTTGAAACAGTGACATCTATCTTTTGATATTTGATGTACTGACTAATTAAACTGCCTCTTCCAAAATGCTCCTCCCCAATAAGAACCACCTTCAATGTAATCACAAGGGAACCACCATCTAAAGTCATGTTTTAATTATAATGATTACTCTGAAACAGTACTATTATCTCCCCATTTGAACAAAGGTCCTAGCTATATACGATCTTTTGAGAGGTTGTCTAATTTTCTTTTTCACCAACCATAAATTGTCTAGAGAAACATAATTATATTGTAAACATTTGGCTTTGCTATTATTCCTAACAGTATTACAATTTTCTAACAATGAAACTGAATATTTCCACAAAATGTAAACATAATCAGCTGTCAAATCTGTTTTTAAATCACAAAGACTTAGGAAGAAGTATTCTTTGATTTTTGTGATGAACAAAAAACGGCATTGTGACAGCTCTCATCTTTTTTTCTGTCTTTTAATGATTCTTGGATATAGTTCTCAATCTTGAATATTACTGAGTTATCACACTTTTCTTGTATTTTAATTTATAGGAAAATTCTCTTGTTTGACAATTAGACACATAATTAACTGTAATTTCAAGGCTCAGCTTTGATTTTTAGGAATACAAGCTAAGCCAAGACTCAGAATAACAGAAAGAGAAGGAAAGCAAAAACAATGTAATACAATTGAGAATAGATTAGAAAGCAATTTAAGTCCAGAAGCTAATTTAGGTGTCTAATAATCATAGGACTAATTTCTCCTTTTGACGAAACTTACTTAGCTTTTAAATTTCACTGTCTTAGAAATGAAAGATGTAGTTACATTGATACTTGAATTTCTGCATCTTTAATGGGAAGCAAAGTAGTGTGGGAAGGTTCACAGTCTTCTACCTTCTCCCCCAGTCCTCTACAGAGGCCATGCCATGGGTACAAATGTCTTCTCCCATCCTTCCTCTTCCTAAACAGCACATATCCCACCCCACTTCTTTGCAGAGGTGCTAGGCTAATTTATATGCTGTAAAAATGGGTTTGCAAGCAGAAGAGAGATCTAGGAAGAACTGGCCAATACACGGATGGGAGAAAATTTAAAATATTTGTGGAAAGAGCAACTCTGAAGTACATGGTAGGGATATGGGTAGAAGATAAAATGAAATGTTAAAGTCTCTACAGAAAATGTTTGTAGACCACCTTTTGATAAGGTTGCCAATAAATAAGCAAACAGGATTCCCAGTTAAATGTCAGATAAGCAACAAATTCTTTCTAGTATCAGCATAACCCAAAGATCTCTGAATCATCACATCTTTTTCTTCCCCCTTCTCTTTTATTTCATTCTTTCTTCTTTTTAAATTCTTTGTCAAATCTGGAAGCTCTGCTTTGTACTTTTAATTAAGGAATCAGGTTTTTAAAAAGTGGTTGTTGGCCTAAGTTTTTTTCACATGGCTTTATTCTGAAACAGGACATGGGCAGATCCACCTTTTAAAAGGTTACATTTTGTGCAATGGGTATAAAAGTAATATCTTAGCAGTTTCCTGGAGGTGGGGAAAACCTGGGTCTTGAATACCGTGAGTTTCCAACAACAGAGTCTAGGCCTTCAAAGTTCTGAATGTTTAAGCATGAATAGACTAAAAGTAATTTATCAAAATGCCAGAAGTTCATAATCACTATTTACATTTGGTGGGAATTTTTTTTTAAGAGGCTCATTCCCACAGAAGAACAGAGAACTGTTCCATTTAAACTGCACTTAGGAAAATAGAGAATATCTGTACTATCAGCTCTCAGCCTCAGTTATCTGTATTTTTTTCTATTCTAGTAGATTAAACAGATAACTACTTTGATCTTTTTCAGTACTTGGGGGCTAAACTCAGTGCCTCGCACATACTTTGAAAGTGCTCTACCACTGAGCTGCAGTACAGCCCCTTTTTAATTTTTTATTTTTAATCTTGAAATAGAGTCTCACTAAATTGCACAGGTTGCCTCTGGCCTCAAACTTGTGGTCCTCCTGCCTCTGCCTCCCAAATTGCTGGGAGTACAGGCATAAGACATCACGCCTGGCTTAAATGATTTTTTTTTAAGTTGAAGGATTTTTTTCTTTTTTGTTTTATGTTTTACTAAAGAATTCTCTCCCATTCCTAAATGCTTGAGCTTATTCCAACTTTCTGCTTACAACCCTTACAGTCTCTCAGTGAACTGGGAAAGATCTCAAGTGCTTTTCACTTACCATGTGAACCTTGTGATCTTTTACATGATCTTGGCATGATGGACACCTTCTCTAAGGTCATTCCCTGTCCTGTTTCAATTCAGAAACTTTGCATGCAGTGAGTGATCCTTCTGGATAGAAAACATACTTGTGTCTATTTCCATACCCTTACCTGACTGACTTCTATTTATGCTCCCTGTCTCAGCTTACACACTACTTCTAAAAATTTGTGTTTAACCAGGATTGGTTGGGTAACACTGTAATTAGTTCCAGTACATCCTGACTTCCTACTGTTGTTGTTAGGTGCTGTCCAGTTGAGGCTGACTCATAGCAACCCTATGTACAACAGAATGAAACACTCTTCAACACTGTCATGCCCGGAAGGCACTATACTTCTCTGCTATTCATAGGGTTTTCAATGGCTGATTGTTTATGGATTGTTTTGGGAGTGGGCTGCCAGGTCCATTTTTTGTGGTGTACAGCCTCAGAGAGCACAGAGGACTCTTACCAACTGAGCTACATCCCAGCCCCGGCGTCCTACAAACACCCTCAATAGTAAATGTTTCTTTATTCACATGTTCCACTAGACAGAATGTTTATCTAGCATTGAGTTTTATTTACTACGTTATCCCTGTTACCCAACACAGCTTTCACATGGAACAGGTCTTCAATAATTGTTGCTGAATGAATGAACAAACAAATGATGTTTGTGCTGTTAGGAATTTAATTTGCTCTGGCCAATTTTCCAACAGTAAAATGGTTGTGTCAGCAAGGCAAATAACAGCTATTTCAACCAGAAACCACTGAACATCTTTGCAATTAGCAAAAACAGGTAGAATTCAGGCATCAATATTTGGTCTGCTTTTAGGTCAATCTGTCCCTTTGAAAAATCCCCACTGAGAATTGGCCCACTTTAGATGCACCAAACTGTGTTTGTATCCTAAGTCACATATCACATCTGCAAAACTATATTGGTCTCTAGCACTACTGAACAGAGTAATATCAACCTCTATTAAATTCTCCTTTTTTGGAAAACAAGTGATGGCTGAGACATCTGTGCCACCCATCAATCAATGAATGGTACTATCCAATTTTAATTTCCAGTCATTCTCCAACAGACGCCTTGGCTGCATAGCCAATATTTGCTCTCTTGAAGCTTTAATCGTTATCCAGGTTGATAACTGTTCAATTGCTCAATTGCTCTGAAGATAACCCCATTGGCTATCATAATAACTAAAATAATGGAAATGATATTCTAAAATTTTTTTTAGTACTTCAAAGTTCAGATCAAATAGAACAATTAAAATCTGCTCCTTTGCTCAGCAGTAAATCTGTGAACATCTGCCTTGAGGAACCACAGAGATTCACACGATGGTAGTGAGTTAAGATGTAAAAGTTAATGATTTCCATATGTTTCCACATGAGGGTATATGTCCCCCAAATAGGGGAAGAGAGTAGAACAGGAAATGAAAAGACCTCAATGTTTGAATCTGACTTTTATGAGAACAAAAGAGGAAAAATACAAAATATTTTCAAACTATTAAAATGAAAGTTTTTATTTTCCTCTCCAATGACAGTATGAATTGGAGTATTAATTAATTAATATTAGTATACAAGGCATGCCTGCAGCCATAGCACTGTGGCTTCTGATCCCGTCAGATCTTAGAAGCTAAGCAGGGTTGGGCCTGGTTAGTACTTGGATGGGAAACCGCCTGGGAACACCAGGTGCTGTAGGCTTGGAAGATGGGCCCTGCAACCCACTCCCAAAAATCAGTCCAACATTGAAAACCCTATGAACAGCAGAGAAGCATTGACAATAGTGTTTCCCCTATTCTGCGCAGGGTCACTATGAGTCAGATACCAACTCAACAGCACCTAACAACAAGAAATACATAAGGCTAAGCAAGTGTTCTATATATTGATTTGAAAAACCTCAAGAGCAAGGAGTTATTATTTATTGTTCTAGTATAGTGATAGACATTGCCAAAAGATAACCATTTGGGAAACACTTAGACAATACAGAACATTGTAATAATTTACTATTATGGTTGTGAACAGGTATGACAGCTTATATTATTACTTCTTGAGTGATCTTGGATATGTCACCAGAGTTTAAATATCAACTAACTACTTAAAGCCCCTGGGGAGAAGAAGTAGGTGTATTTTTGAATATTTATACTAAAGAGGATCAGTGTACCAAATTTGATATGCATTTTCCAATTTATCCATTTTATTCTGAGTGGTACCACTTTGAAAGCTTGGCAGTGTTATTTTAAAGCCAGTTATGAGAAATTTATTAGACACTGATGGAATATGTTGGGAAAATATAATTAGGACAGAAAACAAAAACCCTTGGCTTTACCTGTTGTTTTCTTGGGTTTGATAAAAGCTTTATCAAATAGCTAATGTTTTCTAGTATTTAGTACCTCAGTCTTGTAAGTACTACACATAATATACTCTTGTTTCTTTATTTGATTCGTATTATCTAATTACAGGTCAATGAGTCTGTGGGGGAAAACCAAATAATTCTTTATAAACTCAGTTAATTCACAAATGTGGTCTCTGAGACTTCAAACTTTTAGCCATTTTGCTTCCATGAAACCTACATTGACTCATAGTGCCATTTTCTCAAACATTTAAACTGTCTCAAAGTCTGACAAATATATTACAGAAAGCATTTAAATAGGATATA
>VMDO01011463.1:0-66722 GCA_007922755.1 Pedetes capensis | reverse complement strand
CATTTTGGCAGAGAAATCCCATTTTTGATAAAATAGAGTATAAAAAATAAATATTTTATTAGATAAGTCTATTTTATATGAATAAATTATAATGCTTTCATTTTCTAGGTTAATTAGAGGAAACTTTACTTAAAAAGAGAAGATAAGACATATGAAGTTATATCCTCTTCTTCTATAAACCCATAAAAAAAATCAGCCAGGAAATATTCTAGATTTCTCAATTCAGAAGGCTTAAAAGATTAAAAGATGATGAGGACAAGATTTAGAAGTAGAAAGTAAAACAAACAAAATAAACAAACAAACAAGTAAAAAACGCACGTGTCTGTCATCTTGTCATGCTGGAGGGGGTGAAACTTTCCTGTTGCTGTGAGGCTGAAAGCTATGCCACCAGTAGTATTTCAGATACCAGCAGGGCCACCCATTGGTGAACAAGTTTTAGCTGAGTTTCCAGATTAAGACAGACTAAGAAGAAAGACCAGGCAGCCCACTCCCAAAAAAATTAGCTGTTAAAGACTTTATGAATAGCATAGAAGCACTGTCAAATATAATGCCAGAAAATGAGCTTCCCAGCCTGGATGACATTCAAGAAATGACTGAGGAAGAGTTGCTTCCTCATAGTGGATAAGATCTTAATGACAGGAACAGAATAAAGCTCCTGAAACTTCCTTTTGCTATTATGGCATGACTTAAAATGAGAAGAACCAGTAGCTGTAACAATGAGCTCAAACATAAAAAGATCATGTACATGGTATAGTGTTGGTACAGTTTTGTTCTGTAGCACATATGGTCACCACGAGTAGGATCTAACACCATGGCACCCAACAACAGCAGCAACAACACAGCAAATTATAATGATTTATCAAGCTGTAAAATTACTATCAACACTGGAGAAACCAAGAAGAAACTCAGTTTGATCATTTGTTGCTGTTGTTAGGTACCATCGAGTCAGGTCTGACTCCTACCGATCCTCAAAGGATTTTCAATGGCTGCCTTCAGGATTGCTTTGAGAGTGGATTGTCAAATCCTTCTTCCATTTACAGGGTGTTGGGGATTGGACACAGGGCCTCAAAGAGTGCAGAGCAGCACTCTACCAACTGAGCTAAACTCCCGACCATGTTTGATCATAAAACCTTCAAAATACTACGAAATTGCCAGTAATCATTTTCTCTGCGGGTGGAAAGGTATTGAGGCTTAGAAGTAGTCTGATTGAAAGACTGTAAGAACTCATGTTATACAGCATAGCCATAATAATGTACTGAAAATTGAGTGGTCTAACAAAAGTTAACTGTCTCAGTTCTGACAGGGGATATTTGGGTTCAAGGTAGACATGGTTGGTTCCATTGAAGGCTATGAAGAAGGATGTGTCCCATGCCTCTCTCCTAGCTTCTGGTGGTTTTTCAGCATTCTTTAGTTTTTAGACACATCACCCTGATTTCTGCCTTTATCTTCACATGATGTTCTCTTTGTATGTATGTCTATCCCCAAAATTGCTCTTTTTATAAGGATAACAATAATATTGGATTAGGGGCCCAACCTAATGATCTCTTTTGAACCTGTTTACCCCTAAAGACCGTATCGCCAAACAGGGTCACATTCTGAAAAACTGAAGGTTACAACTTCAACACAGGAATTTTGTGGGTACATCACCCCTAGTGTTGTGAATTCCATATCCAACTCTCCGCCCCGTGCAGCTGGGATATTGTTGTTTCTCACCTCAGCAAAAGAGAGAAGTCTAATACTATGGATATGAAACAATTCATGAATCTAATAATCTGATATGATTAGCTATAGTTTGGACTGTCTGTACCTGCTTTCCTTCAATAGGTCTTGACACAGTCTCTTAGGTGAAAGCTTATAGAACTAAAAACTTACATTATACAAAGGGGCTTTCTTTGATGTATTAACAAAATTATGTCATTTGCAGGAAAACAGATGAAACTACAAATAGTCATGTCAAGAAAAATAAGCCAGACTCAGAAAGACAGTGCATGTTTTCTGTCATATGTGGACTCTAGATTTAGAAACTTATTTTTATATATTGCTATATGAGTATAATTATACATGTGTATGTACATTTCATGAAATCAGAAGAGGGACTGAAGGAAAGAAGGAGAATAGGGGCCATGAGAAGGTTTGAGGAAATGAATATGAGCAATGTATAATTATATGCATATATGAAAATATCATAATGAAACCTATTATTTTGTAGCCTAACTAAAAAATAATACTAAGTAAAAAACTCCTGATTCATACAAGTAAGTTTCAATGGCATCTGTCTTATAACCTTCCTTAGAATAATTTTCAGTGAGTGGTAACTTAATATTTTACTAATCAGCACCATGACTTAATGTTTTGATTGATGCAAATTATTAACCTTTCGCATGCAATACACCCATGTATCAATTATGTGTTATTTCAGCTTCTAAGAGAGCTAAAAATAAATATCCAAAGTTAAATTCAGAGGAGATCACTAAGATAGCTTTACAATAAAAAGACAGGGATACAACAGGAAAGAATGTTAAGACTCATAATCTATAAAAATTAGAACCGTTTTTTTGGCTTTAGGTGATGTTCCTCATTAGTACCTAAGATATTTTTCAACACACTAGGTTTCTGTATGTTTGATTCGTTGTTTCACAGACCCATTTAAGAATCGTATGAAAGCTATTACCCCTCTTTCTAGGAAAATTACAATTATGTCTTAGTCACAGATACTCAAATTTTTGCATCCAGTTTTCATGAAATGGGAGTATAGAAATAATTGAATTTCTTTAAGTTTTTAAATAGAGTTGGATTCCAACCAATATTCCTCCTCTTAGTACTGCAGCTTAACCTGTATGGTTTGGTTTTCTAAATCTTTAAAATTAGAAATTTCATTATGTCTGTACTATAAATTTTTTTTTATATTTTGAAGCAATATATGTAAAAAATAGGAAATATAGCATTGGGCTTTTTTCTATTAATGTTTGGATCAAGTCATCATTTTTTCTTTGATTTTATTTTCATTGTTCATCATTTGATGTCATCCTCAGGTTGACAGTTTTTATTTCTTTGTTTCTTGGGGTTATTTTTGTATTTCTGATAATGTCCTCTCCAAAACCTGATAGTTAATCTAAATATCAAAATTATTAAAATAAGATGATCCTCTTCCTTTTATATCTTGAACATTTATCTAAGTGGAGATTTTCTGAAAAGAATTAGAAAGTGATTTCAGTTCTAAAGATTTGGAATGAAAACCTATATCATGTGTGGTAATCTATAGTACTACCTTTGGAAATATTGTTTCCCTATAATTTTCTTACACATGAATCACTTCTACAGTATGCTTATGAGGAAATCAAGAAAATTTTGTATGTATTCTGAGAGAAATCTCTTGTTTCTTGAAGTAAACCAATCCATGTGAAAAAATTTGAGCAAAATCAGACAGACTGAGAAATTTTGAGGACAAGACAGTGAGGCATAATTGTAATGCCTGGAGGTTGTAATCTGACAAGAGAATAAAGGTTAATTCATTAATAACTATTCCAACAATTATTTATGAAAATTAAGTGAAATAATGAAGATAAAGTATGTCTCAAAGGCAATATGCCTTCACATATTTGATTTTCAAATAAAATTTGCCTTTCATAAAACCCAATTCTCTACTCAAACCACTTAAACATATAAAGCAATTTTCATTTCCACAGGAATTACTATGTAAATATACTTAATATTTCCCTTGATATTCCTGGTAAAAGATTTTAGGTACATAGTTGGTATCTCACACTTGATTATTTTTCAAACATTTCTCATATTGTGGGGTATCTCGTCTCTTATTACATTGATTACTTCTTCTAAATATATCTTTTTCATCAATATGTTCCATACAAAATAGTTTACTAAACTAAAAGGAAATATGGCAGATAATCAGTACAGATTCTAATCTGCAACCATAGCACCCTGATATCCAATCCCGCTTGATCTCAGAAGCTAGCCAGAGTTGGCCTGATTAGTCCTTAGATGGGAGACTACCTGGGAATACCAGGTGCTGTCAGCCAGCAAGAAGGATCTGGCAACCCACTCCCAAAAACAATCCTCCATTGACAACCCTACAAATAGCAGAGAAGCACTGACAATAAAGGCATTCATGGCACAGTTGTCGGGGAGTGTTTCATTCTGTTGTACATAGGGTCACTATGAGTTGGATGTGAGGTTATGGCACACAACAACAACAATAAGAACAGATTCTAGAAACTAAATTGATAATGGTATTTTTAGGCAACAAAGTCTCCATTGACTTTATTGTCAACCATATGCTGCGAGGCCTTCTTTAAACTCACTGATCAATCATACTCAGAGCAAAACAATGTTTCACATAAATGTATAACCTGTAAAAAACATATATAGAATTGTATTATAAATATCTTTGTTTCACTAATAATAAATCTAAATTCATTTAATCCTCTCTAATTCTGCCATACTTCTATAACTGATGTTTTTACAGGATGGTTTCCTAGTGGTCATAATTCTGGGTCCATAAAATAGAGTGAAGTTAACTTAAAATTTTGTAGGCAACACCAATGAAGATAAAGTGTGCTTATTAAAGTCTATCATAAAATTTCAACAGAGCTATTATTCTGAGATAACTTATTCAATGCATTTTGTTATGGAATGAATATTTGTATGCATTCAAAATTCATTTATTAAGCCATAATCCCCAGTATGCCTGCAGGATACCATCATGGCATCAGATCTCATCAGATCTCAGAAGCTAATCAGGATTGGGCCTGGTGAGTACTTGAATGGGAGATCACCTGGCATTACTAAGTGCTGTAAGTTTGGGAAAATGACCCAGAAACCTACTCCCAAAAACAGTCAGTCATTGAAAACCCTATGAATATCAGGAAACACTGACAATAATGTTGAGCATGACACAGTGTTGAATAGCATTTCATTTTGTTGTACATAGGATATCTATGAGGTGGACCCCACTTGACACATCTAACAACAACAGCCTCCAGTATAGCTGTATTTGAAGATGGGTACTCTAAGGATTTAGCTCAGTTGGTAGAGTGCTGCACTGCAGTCTCTGAGGTCCCGAGTTCAATTCCCAGCACCCCAAGGGGGAGAAGGACCTGGCAATCCACTCCCAAGGCCATCCTGAAACAGTCAGCCATTAAAAACCCTATGAGGGTGGCTATGAGTCGGATACCAACTCAATGGCACCTAACAACAAAAACAAACTCTAAGGAAGCAATTAATGTTTAATGAGGTCCTATGACTTTATGAGTGGGTCCTTGGGCTAAGGAGTAGTGTTCTTATAAGAAGAAACACTGGATTAATCTTAATCTCTCTCTCTCTTTCCGTCTGTGTGCGTATGTATGTATGTTTCTTGATCTGTCTCTGCAAGCACAATAAGAAAAAGCTATGTGCACTATAAGGAGAAAGATATCCTCAAGCCAGGAAGGGAGCCCTGACCAGATGCCACACATATACTTACCCTGATCTTGGACTTGCATCTTCCCAAACCGAGAAATAATGTCTGTTGTTTAAACTACAACATATGGTATTTAGTCATTGCAGCCTAAAGAGACTAATTCACCTTCTAATACTCACTTCTTCCAACACATGAGAATATATCTGTGTGGACCAAGTGACTTCTGATAGAAATGTGTGTAATTTCAGTCAATAGATCAAGAAGGTTTATATTACAAGTTGATCAGTATCATTTATATTAAAAGTAACTAGATAAAAATGATAAGATTTAAAAGAATACAACATATTATTATATCAAGAATAGAATTCAAGCAAAGTTTGGATAATTTTTGGAATTTGAGACATAACATGCTCATGACATAATGGAATTTTTGATGTTATTATACATAGCTACTCAAAAGAGAATGTAGCAAATTAATTCATGCTAAGGTCCCTTACTAGGAATTATACACAAATAGGATAAGAGGAGGTTTCACTTTTCTTTCTTAACAATGGAAAGAATGTGAAAGCTGAAATTTTTCTTAAATTTTGGAATTTGTTTTTGACCAATTTAAATTAGGAAGAAATAGTACTACCTTTGTAAGCTGTATGAATGTTCTCACTGCATTTTAGATAAAAGCAATTCAATCAATGTCTTTATCTTCAAATGATATTCACACCTATTGCTATGAGTTGAATTGTGTTCCTCAAAAGGCACACCTTCAAGTCCTAGCCCTCGTACCTTCAAAATGTGACTTTATTTGGAAATAAGGTCTTTACAGAGATAATAAAGTTTAAAATAACATGATTCTAGTGAGCCCTAATGTAATGTAACTGATGCCCTTATAAAAAGGAAATTTGAAGCTGGACAGGTGGCACTTTTAATGCCAGTGATTCCAGAGGCAGAGGCAGGAAAACCCCAGATTTGAAGGCAGAGCTAGCCTGTGTAACTTCGTGAGACTCTGCCTTAATTTCAAAAAATAAAAAAGAGGCTGGAGGTACAGTTCAGTGGCAGTGCTTACAGAGTATGTGGGAGTCCCTTGGTTCAGGCCCCCTCCCCACAGTGAAATACATACATACATACACACATAAATACATACATAGGAAATTTGGACACAGAGACAGCCATATAGAGAGGAAAGACAACACAAAAACATACAGGAATTTTCATTTGAGGGTGGAGAAACGTATTTGACTGTGTATCTGTAAACCAGAAATTGGTAAGAATTGTGTGCCACCACAAGAAGCTAGGAAGTGGCAAGAAAGCTTCTACCCAGAGCCTCAGAAGGAGTATGGCTCTGCCCTACAGACTTTGAACTTCTAATATGCAGAACTTTGACACAATAAATTTCCACTTGGTTAAACCACTAAATTTGTGATATCTTTTTATGGAAGACCAAGGAAAATAAACATCTATATTATAAAATAATATATAGCATAAAGTTATGACATACCTTCCAGCTTTCAAACCGAATCCAATTCTATCAGAAACAAAAATGTAAATTAACCACTGGAAAAAATGCATTGATAAAAATAGCAGCATGTAGTATGAAATAGATTCTCTAAACATAATTTTTATATTAAGAGAACAGTAATGAATATAGGTCATCTGAGAATATCTTTAAATACATATATTATAATTAACAACATATATTTGTGCATCATTAAATCCATGTATTTTATCTTTTAATGTAAATATCATTTTATATCAAATTGGAAGCTGAATGAAAATTATCCAGTTCTTTTTTGAAGATAAAAACCACATTATCATGATTAAATATGATTTCTGTTGCTACCATTTGGAGAATTCCTAACCAAAATTTTTGAACTAAAGATATGTAATGTATGCCATCTTAAAAGGGACTACAGATAATTTATAAAAGAATAGAAGTCTTCTGAAGAATAGTTCTTTGATCTGGATAATATTGGACTCCCTATCTTTTATGTAGAAAATTGATTGCTCAAATATAATACTTTTTAACTGATTTACAATCTTTGACCCTGAGGCTATGATGAAAGCTACATAGTTCAAAGTTTTGGAGACATTTTCACTCTTTAATCTTTCATTTTAAAATGCAACCATTTCAATCTTAGAATTCATCCTTCACACTTATTTTTATAAGAAATCAATAGGATATAAGCACCATAGCAAAGTTTCACTTCAGCCATAGAATAAATTCAAAATGAAATTGGAGAAGTATTATAGGCAATGGAATATCTGTTCTAGCTTGTCAGAAATACATAAACTCTTGCACATGTGAACACAATAACAAGACGAGATTGGTGTTAATTTAAGGTTCATTGTCCATTCTTCACTGAGATCATTTCAGTACTGAAGCTTAATTTATTACCTAACCTTCATTTAACATTGGATCCACTTGCATTAATACAAACACACACCATGTGATTTTATGCCTCTTCAAACTGTTTCCAAAATAGCAGAAAACTCTAACTACATAATAAAGATAATGATTCTATAATTAACATCAACCTAAGCTTTATTATGTGCCAGGTACTGTTCTAACCTTCTTACATATATTAAATCAATTAATCTTGATACTAACACTGACAACATAGCAAATAGAGAGCAGAGCAATCTGCACTGCCATTGGTATGTTTCCTTATCAAGGCATATTTCATATTCATTCATGTGCTGACAGAGCAACTCAGGAAAAACAGACATAGAAAATACATAATTCCCTTATCTATGAGGAAATCTGCAGCTGGAGATATTTTCTACCATTGCCAAGTAACTGCTACATCAATGTGAAAATGAAGTGAATGTCTCAAAATGCTCAAATGTACTGTGCTGTTTCTACATGAATAATGAAGACAAAAGAGTACTGTGTTAGAAATCTGGAATCTTAATTTTGACCTTGTATCTACATCTCTCTGGTTGTACATAAGCATAAAGGCAAAGTCACAACACCTTTGATAGACCTCTACTTTTCATTTTACAAATGAAGAGGAAGGCTCAAATTTGCTTAGTGTTTAAATGTGGTACATTCACTCATTTGAGTATTAGAAGGTGAATTAGTCTGTTCAGGCTGCTATAACAAAATACCATTGATTGTAGCTTTAATAACAGATGTTTATTATTTCTCAGTGGAGGAAGATGGAAGTCTAAGATCAGGGTAACTACATGTCTGGCATCTGGTCAGGGCTCCCTTCCTGCCTTGAGGACATCTCTCTCCTAAATATGCACAAAATATCATAGATACATTGGGTTAGGATTTAGCTCAGTTGGTAGAGTGCTGCGCTGCAGTCTCTGAGGTCCCGAGTTCAATTCCCAGCACCCCAAAAATGGGAGAAGGACCTGGCAATCCACTCCCAAGGCATTCCCGAAACAGTCTGCCATTGAAAACCCTATGAGGGTCACTATGAGTCGGATACCGACTCGACGGCACCTAACAACAACAATCATAGATACTTGGAATATAAAGTCCAGCCAGATATGTTCATGCTAGTAGTATTCTTTTTAAAAAAAATATTGTTGATATATAACTGGTAAACTTGAAACCTCATATAAAAAATGTACATAATTTGATGAGTTTGACATTTGTATTGAAAACCTTCAGGAAAAAAACTCAAAATACGCTATCCTGGCATTTTGAAAAATTTGAATTAAAGGTACTTTAAAAACTGCAGGTTTAAGGAGACCACTCTAATCCTCCCATTCTTTCATAAAAACAGGAGATAAAATCCCTGTCAGAGCTTCCTTCCCTCTACCAGGAGAAAGAAAACACACTTAGTGTTGAGAAATGGCAATTGAGATGGACAGAATTCTGTTCAAATGGACCTTGTTAAAATAGGTCTTATCATCCTTTGTTGTTGTTGTTGTTAGGTTATCATCCTTTAGCATACCTTAATTTTAAGTTATATTTCTACAAATTTAGATTTCAAAATTTAGATTTTTGCCAATTCTTTGGGTAACATAAAACTTGGGTTAAGTAAATTTGTATGCTTTTCTCCTGTTAATATTTTTATGCTAAATTAATTTGCATACCCAGACAGAAATCTTAAGGGGATGGAGCGAATTGTTTTTTTTTTTCCCCTTAAAGCATACACACATGAAATCATCAGCGCAAGTAAGGTCATAAAAATACCTATCCCCTCCAAAACCCTCAACATGTACATCTAGTTTTTGTTTTATGTGGAAAGAACATTCCACATAAAATTTACTCTCCTAACAAAGATTTAAGTCCACAATACAATATTGTTAACTGTAGACATCATGTTGTACAGCAGATCTCCAAAAGTTATTCATCTTGCAAAGCACACTTATCTATTGAACATTATCTCTACCACTTGTCCCTCGTCTCAGCAACTAACTGGTAAACTTTAAACCTCATATAAATAATGTACATAATTTGATGAGTTTGACATTTGTATTGAAAACCTTCAGGAAAAAAACTCAAAATACGCTATTCTCTCTGCTTCTGTGAGTTTGCCTATATTAGATACCTCACATGAATGGGATCATGTACCATTTGCACATTTGTGATTGGCTTAATCAATGGAATAACAAAGCAACCTATGAAATAGGAAAGACAAGGCTCCAGGAATTGATGGAATACCAATACAATACAAATAGATACAGTACTGGAGGTGCTAACATGTTTATGCCAACAGATTTGAAAAATAGCTATGTGGCCAACTGACTGGAAGTGATCCCCATTTTGTGCCTATTCAAAAAAAGAGGATCCAACTAAATGTGGAAACTATGGTACAATGTCATTAATATTGCATACAAGCAAAATTTTACTAAAGATCATTCAAAAGTGACTGCAGCAGTACATAGACAGGGAACTACCTGGAAATAAAGTTGGATTCAGAACAGGACAGTTAACCAGGGGCATCATTGCTGATGTCAGGTGGCTTTTAGCCAAAAACAGAGAATATCAGAAAGATGCCTATGTTTTATTGACTATGCAAAGGCATTGGACTGTGGAGATCATTACAAATTATGGATAACACTTGGGAAAATGGGAATACCAGAGCACCTAATTGTACTCATGAGGAATCTGTACATGAACCAGGAGGCAGTTGTTTGAATAGAACAAGGAAACACTGCCTGATTGAAAGTTGAGAAATGTGTGTGTCAGGGCTGTATGTTTTTACCATATCCCTTCAATTTCTATGCTGAGCAAATAATCCAAGAATCTGGACTTTATGAAGAACATGGCATCAGTATTGGAGGAAGACTCATTAACAAACAGCATTATGCAGATCACACAACTCTGCTTGCCGAAACTGAAGAGGACTTAAAACATTTACTGATGAAGATCAAAGAACATAGACTTCAGTATGGATTGTGACTAAACATCAACAAAACAAAAATCCTTACAACTGGGTCAGTGTGCAACCTCACAATAAATGGAGAAAAGATTGAGATTGTCCAAGATTTTGCTTTACTTGCCTCTACAATCAACACCCAGGGAAGCAGTAGTCAAGAAATCAAAAAATGCATTGCTTTTAGAAAAGCTGTGGCAAAAGATCTCTTTAGAGTATTCAAAAGTAAAGATGTCACATTGAAGACGAAGGGGCACCTGACTCATACCATGGTATTTTCAGTTGCATCATATGATGGTGAAACTGGATATTGAACAAGGGAGATAGGAAAAGAATTGATGCTTTTGAATTATGGTGCTGGAGACAAATACTGAATGTAACATGGACTACCAAAAGAACCAACAGATCTGTCCTAGAAGAAGTGCAATCAGAGTGCTCTTTGGAAGCAAGGATGGCTAGATTGTGTCTTACATATTTTGGACATGTAATCAGGAGAGACCAATCCCTGGAGAAAAACATCATGTTTGGGAAAGTGGCAGATCAGCGAAAAAAAGGAAAACTCCACCAGATGGATTGACACAGTGTCTGCAAAAGTACACATAATAAGACATAAGTAAGATCTTGTGCCTGGCATAGAATCGGAGAGTGTTTTGATACGCTGTACCTAGGGTCACTTTGAGTCAGACTCCACTTGAAAGCACCTAACAACAACAACATGGAATGGGAGAAATGATTTGCAAATTATCTGACAGAGTGTTAATAGCCAAAAATTGTAAGGAATGTCTACAATGCAATAGCATAAAAACAACCGGATCTTAAAGGAGGCAAAGACCACAAAGAGTCTAAAAAAGGCATACCAATGGCTATAGGCCTATGGAAAGATACTCAACATCAATAGTCATCAGAGAGTTGGAAATCACAACGAAATTTTATCTGATACTTGTCAGGATGCCTGTGACTGTTTTTTAAAAAAATGACAAGTACTGGCAAAGATGTGGGGAAATTGCAATCCCTGTACATTATTTGTAGGAATGGAAAAATGGTACAACTATTATAGAAAATAATACAGAGGTGCCTCAGAAAACTAAAAATAGATCTACTATTAGCTTCAGCAATTCCACTTCTGAGTTTATATAAAAAAATTAAAATCAGGATCTTGAAGAGATGCTTGCACTCTCATGATCATTGCAGCATTATTCACGCTACTCAACATATGCTATAATCTAAATGTCTATTGGTGGGTGAATGATTTGTTGTTGTTGTTGCTGGTATGTGCTGTCAAGTTGGGTCTGACTCATTGAGACCCTTCATACAACAGAAGGAAATACTATCTGATACTTTGAAATGCCTGGCCTTTGTCAATGCTTCTGTGCTATTCACAAGGTTTTCAATTGCTAATTTTTTCAAGCCTAAAGCACCCAGTATTCCCAGATGGTCACCCATCCAAGAACTAACCAGGGCCCATCCTGCATAGCTTCCGAGTTCTGACAAGATTGGACACCAGAGTTGTATGGCTATAGAGGGTTGAATGAATATAGTGTGCTATATAACCACAAAGGAATATTACTGTACCTAGAAGGAAGCCTTACCACATGCAATACCATGGGTGTACCTTGAAGACATTACTCTAAATGAAATAGCCAGTCACACCTGGTACTTATACTCTAAATTTCAACTCAGTTTTATTGTTGGTGCTATGATAGAGGGAGGCCAGGTTACTATAAGAAGCAAAAGGAATACATTTCACTCAGACTAGGGAAATTATGATAGTCTTTTTGAAGGGGATGACTATAATTTGAGTCTTAAAATTACTTAGGGCTTAACTGTGTTTTAGATAGAAAAATATTTCAGGCAGAGGAAATCATTGTGTTGTAAGGTAGGGAGGAAAAAATAGCTGGGTTTGTTTGAAGAACACATGTAATTGAGTGTGGTTTACATATAGAAAAAATCTGGAAAGAGGAAAACAGAGGCTGAGAGAGGTCATAGGAATGAGATCAACAAGAGCATTATATACTGTGCCAAATCACTTTGCACATAAAAGAATATATCCCAATATATATTATTTGGAAATATGCTTGGGAAATGATACATGTTGTTGTTGTTAATTGCCATCAAGTCCAGTCCGACTCGTACAGACCCTATGTACAGCAGATCGAAACACTTGCCGATTCTTTGCCAGGCACACAATCTTATTTATATTTAAGTCCATTGTTGCAGACACTGTGTCAATCCATCTGGTGGAGGGTTTTCTTCTTTTGTGTTGACCTGCCATTCTCCCAAACATGATGTCCTTCTCCAGGGACTGATCTCTCCTCACTACACGTCCAAAATATGTAAGATGCAGTCTGGCCATTCTTGCTTCCAAGGAGCACTCTGGTTGCACTTCTTCTAAGACAGATCTGTTGGTTCTTTTGGCAGTCCATGGTATACTCAATAGACATCTCCAGCACCATAATTCAAAAGCATCAATTCTTTTCCTGTCTCCCTTGTTCAATGTCTGGCTTTCAAAACCATATGATGTGACTGAAAATACCATGGCATGAGTCAGATGCACGTTTGTCTTCAATGTGACATCTTTGCTTTTCAATATCCTAAAAAGATCTTTTGCCACAGGTTTTCCTAGAGTAATATGTCTTTTGATTTCTTGACTGCTGTTTCCGCTGGTGTTGATTACAGAGCCAAGCAAAGCAAAATCTTGGACAACCTCAATCTTTTCTCCATTTATTGTGACGTGGCATACCAACCCAGTCCTAAGGATTTTTGTTTTGTTGATGTTTAGTCGCAACTCATATTGAAAGTTGTGTTCCTTGATCTTCATCAGTAAATGTTTCAAATCCTCTTCACTTTCTGCAAGCAGAGTTGTGTTATCTGCATAACATAGGTTGTTAATGAGTCTTCCTCCAATCCTGATGCCACGTTCTTCCTCATAAAGTCCAGACTCTCGGATTATTTGCTCAGTGTATAAATTGAAGAGATAGGGTGAAAGTATACAGCCATCAGGCACATCTTTTTCAACCTTAAACCAGTTAATATATTTCAAAAGAGAAAAATATGAATTAGTTTATTAATAGATAACAAAAAGTCTAGAGTAACTGAGCTTGTTAAATTTTAACACATTTCCTAGGTGTATTTCTCAAATTTATTTGGATAGGAAAAATTTTAAGTTTTTATTGCAAAATGCTATGCATATAAATTTAAAATGTATATTTAATATAGCTCAATAGGGGAAATGGAGACAACAGCTTAATAGGTCCCTTGTGCTCCCTCTTAGTTACTACCCTACCTTACTTCCCAAAGATTAATCCTATTCTGATTTGAAATGTCATATTAGCTTTTCCTTTTAAAAATATATGAATATAATTTTGCAATCCATTGGTGGCTTTACTCCTTCAACTTAAAAATATTTCATTCATGTTTCTTTGGGAAAAGAGAGTCAATTCATTTTCACTGCTATGTAGTATTAATTGTAAAAATCTACAAAGTAGATACTCTTACTGCTGGTTTGGAAATATAAATAATCCTACTCTTAATATCTTTGTAAATGTGGTTTGTTGAACTATATGCACACATTGCTTGGGTATAAACTTTGGAGTCAAATTGCTGCATCAAAAAGTATGAGATATCCATCATGAATAGATAGCATGAGACTATTGTCTCAAGTATTTTTCCAATTTATACTCCCACCAGGAGTATGTTAGAGTTGATTTGCTTCATATGTTTGCCAACAAATGATGTCATTAATATTTTTAATTTAAACCATTCACATAGTCATTTTGTAGTGTTTTTAAGTGTTCTATTTGAACTTTTCCTAAGTAATAATGAGGTTGAGCAATAAGTCATATAATTTGGCCATGTGGCTATTTCTTTTGGAAAATACCTCTTCCTATCTCTTGTTCATTTAATAATTGGATTCAAGATCTGTTTGTCTCATTGACTTTTTCTCTCTTTTTATTGATTGTAGGAGTTTTTAAAATATTATCACTATCTCTTTGTCATTTACATGAATTATAAATATCATAATTATGTTGGGTAGCATTATATTCTCTAATGTTATCTTTTCATGAGTAGAAATATCCACAGAGAAGAACATACTAGAAGGTGAAGTAGATACATTTAATACATCCAATGTTGTTGTTGTTGTTAGGTGCGGTCGAGTCGATACCCGACTCATAGTGACCCTCATAGGGTTTTCAATGGCTGACTGTTTTGGGATTGCCTTGGGAGTGGATTGCCGGGCCCTTCTCCCATTTTTGCAGTGCTGGGAATTGAACTCGGGACCTCAGAGACTGCAGCGCAGCGCTCTATCCACTGAGCTAAATCCCAGCCCCAATACATCCAATAGATATATCTAATTGATACAGTATCATTTTACTGAAGAGTTTTTCCTTTCTTCTCTGCAGTAAAATTGTGTTATAAATCATGTCTATGTTTTATTGCTCTGTGAATGATTCATTCTGCTTTTTAGTTTATCTTTCATCTCTATGCCATTTCTATCACCATACTTTTAATCTGTGTATTAATAACTAGGTATGAGATATATTAATTTTGTATTCATTTGTGAAGTTGACATAAATCAAGATGAAGGTATTTTTTAAATGAGGAAGAAATTAGGCAGAATTTTAATTAATTCATTGGAAATAACTACAAAGGTATATTTTAGATTGGCTAATGCAAATAATCTTCTGAGCTAAACTGAAATTGTTTAACCTATAGCAAAGCATAGCATCAAAGTTCTGCCAGTAAATGGAAATGTGCATTACAAAAAAATGTACATTTTTACGTGAATTTCTCAGTGAAGTGGTATTTTGAGATAAGATTCCAGGAAAAAGAGCTCTACCACAACCATTGATATTCATGTTGTTGTTGTTAGGTTCCATGGAGTGAAGTCTGACTCACAGCAACCCTGTGAACAACAGAGTGAAACACACCTCAACAGTGTGCCATGCCAGGCACTATGTCAGTACTTCTCTGCTGTTCATATGGTTTTAAATAGCTGATTGGTTTGGAAGTGTTTGGGGAGTCTGTTGCCAGGTCCTTCTCTCATTTTTGCAGTGCTGGGGATTGAACCCAGGGTTCAGAGCCCACAGAATAAGCACTCTACCAACTGAACTAAACCCGAGCCCCCATAATGCCCATAAAAAATGTTAAATCTTCTATGCCTAGAAAAAAAGTTCTTAGACATACATTAAAACAGAGTCTATGAAAGGGAAAATGATAAATTGGATCTCATCAAAATTAAAATTAAAATTAAATTTAAAAACTTTTGCTCTGTAAAATGCCATCTGAATAGGATAAGTTACCATAGTACAGAGTGGAAGGTTGTTGTTAGATGCTGTTGAGTCAGTATCCGACTCATTGCGACCCTCATAGGGTTTTCAATGGCTGACTATTTTGGGATTACCTTGGGAGTGGACTGCCAGGTCCTTCTCCCATTTTTGCAGTGCTGAGAATTGAACTTGGGACCTCAGAGACTGCAGCACAGTGTTCTACCAACTGAGCTAAATCTCAGCCCAGAGTGGAAGGTAGTATTTGCAAACCACATATACTAAAAAATGTATCTGAAACATGTAAAGAACTCTCAAAAGCTAATAGTAAGAACACATATAATAAGTAACAATATAAGTAGAAAATCTTCAAAAGAAATAAATGGAAGCCAGGTACAGGGGCATGTGCCTGTAATCCCAGCAACTTGGGAGGCAGAGACAGAAGGATCACAAATTCAAGACCAGAGGCAGTTTGCATAATTTAATGAGATCCTATCTCACAAAAGTAGAAAAAAAATGGGGGGTGTGCAGCTTGCAAAGCATGCAAGCAAGAGGCCTTTGGTTCAAATCCCAGTACTGCAATAAATAAGCAAGCAAGCAAGCAAGCAAATAAATAAATAAATAAATAAATAAATAAATAAATAAATAAATGGAGATTTCATTGAATGGGATATGTAAATGGCAGCTAAACACATAAAAAGATGTTCAACATCTTTGTTGTTTTTGTTAGATGACATGGAGTTGAGTTCGACTTATACAGACCCTATGTATAACAGAACAAAACACTACCCAACACTGTGCCATGCCTGACCTTATATCATTGCTTCTCTGCTATTCATAGGGTTTTCAAGGGCTGATTGTTTCAGGAATGGGCTGCCAGGTCCTTCTCATATATTTTTTATTTGTTTTTTGTTTTTGCAGTGCTGGCGATTGAATCCATGGCCTCAAGATTGTGCACAGCAGCATTCTACCAACTGAGCTAAACTCCAGTGCTGTGTTCATCTTTAGCCATAAGACTAATAAAATAAAAGCACAATGAAATCTCACAGCACATCAGTCAAAATGGTTAAAATAAAAACTAGTGATGACACCAAATACTATGACAATGTGGAGAAGCTGGATCATTCAAGTGCTACTGGTGGAAGTGCAAAATTATACAATGGTACAGCCACTCTCCAAAACAGTTTGGCAGTTTTATATAAAATAAATGTGCCATTACCATAAGTTCTAGCAATTGCACCTTTGGACATTTATCCCAGTGAAATGAAAACATATATTCACATAAAAGTCTGCACATGAATATTCATGGAAGCTTTATTTGCAATAGCTAAAAACTGTAAAAAGCTCAGATGTTTTTAGACAGGTAAATGGTCAAACTGTGGTACACTCATGCCATAGAATATTAAAGAAAAAGCAATAAAACATTGACAGCAATAAATGCAATTCAGATAGATCTCAAGAGCATATTGCTAAATGAAAAATATAATCAAGTCTCAAAACTCAAACATTTAAGTTTCTATTCATGTAACATTCTGAAAATACACAACTATAGAGATTGTGTTTGCCAAGGCTTTAGAGCCTAGGAGATGGAGGTGGCAGGGGATAATTCAATATGGTTATAAAAGGGTAAATTAATATCATGCTGTGGTATTAGAATTGTTATCTTCACTCTAGATACATAAATTTGTGCATGTGACAAAATTTTGTAGAAGTGAATAGACACACATACAAGTGTAAGTAAAGCTGGGAAATCTGAATATGATTTATGGATTATATGCATATATGACTATATATAACTACTGTGACATTATAATATAGTTTTGCAAAATATTAGCTTTGTGAGAAACCAAGTACATGGTTCAAAGGATTCCTCTCTATTAATTTTTATATATGTGCATGTGAACATACAATTATCATAAGCAATTTAGTTAACAACATTATGTTCTTAAATATATAAACACAGTACATATCAATTAAAATGTCTAGAGCCAGCATGGTAAAAAAAAAATAGATGAAGGGTTTTGAATGGTAGACATGGTTATAAATCCTTACACTCTTATTTATTACTCCAGTGTTCTGGACATGTTATCTAATTATGCTGAGCCTCAATTTTCAAATTTGCATTAAGTGTATAATAACAGCTAAACTCTTTTATTGTTGCATTAAAAGTAATGTACTTCTGAGTCCTTGATATGTACTCATAAAAACGTGGCTATTAATTTTGCTTTTGCTCTGCAACAATATATTTGACTTAATTGATCAATATTTTATATTGATAACTGTATTTGAAATAATATTTTATGTTTTTTGTGGACAATAAGAACTACTAGTTACAATTTAAAAATTTTTTTAAATGAAAATAAGTTTGAATGGGAAAAATGAATGCATAGGAGTTCTTTTTTATCCATGGGGGATATATTTGAAGACACTCAGTGGTTGTCTGAAATGGCAAGTAGTACCTGCTATTGTTTGGATAGTGTTTCCCAAAGGTCTATGTCTTAAAGGCTTGGTCCTCAAGGAGGCACTACTGGGAGTTTGTGCAAACTTTAGGAGGTGAATCCTGATAGGAAATCCTCAGTTCATCCGGCATGTCACTTTGAGGGGAGTAATAGTACCCCAGCCTCCTCCTTTATCTCCTTGCTTGCCGATTCACATGGTGATTAGTTTTGGTCTCTGCAAACTTCTGCCATGATGTGCTGTATCATTAGTGACCCAGAACACTGGGACTACTTTATCATCAACTGGAAACTCCAAAACCATGAGATAAAACATGAGGTGTAGTGAAAAGATATAGCATAAATAAAAACTGTATTACAATGAAAGACCCATTGCCATTAATCTCCTCAAAATACTCCCTGTCTATGAACATCACACTTAAGTTCCCATTGTTCTTGCCACTGTCTTCATTGTCTTCTTCCATGAGTATTTTTAGGTGTGCTGTCATGGCTGCCTTGTTGTCCTGATTGGCTCAAAATGTTTCCCTTCCATGCTTGTTTTGACTTTGAGGACGAGCCAGAAGTCATATGGTGCCAAATCTAGTGAATAAGGTGGATGTGCACACAATGTTTCTGTTTCACAGAAATTGCCATACCAGAGGCAATGTGTGACATGGAGTGTTGTCATGATGAAGGATGAAACTAAAGGTATTCATGAAAGAGGACTTCCAAAATTGCTTCAGAAAGTGGGAAGAACTATAAGTGTGTTCAAAGCCAGGGAGAGTATTTTGAAGGTGATTAATGGAAATATGTGATTTAATGTAGTAATTTTTTAAATTTAAACATTCATTATATTATTTATTGTATCTCATAATCTTTTTATTTATAATTTAATTGTTTCAGGTGTTTCATTACAATGACAGAGAGTTCAGACCAACAATCTCTCTATATAATGTATATTTTCATACAGATATGTTGTTGTTGTTGTTGTTGTTGTTGTTGTTGTTGTTAGGTGCCGTCGAGTTGGTATCCGACTCATAGCGACCCTCATAGGGTTTTCATTGGCTGACTGTTTCGGGGTTGCCTTGGGAGTGGATTGCCAGGCCCTTCTCCCAGTTTTGGGGTGCTGGGAATTGAACTCGGGGCCTCAGAGACTGCAGCGCAGTGCTCTACCCACTGAGCTAAATCCCAGCCTATATATATATTGGGCTTGGATTTAGCTCAGTGGGTAGAGCGCTGCGCTGCAGTCTCTGAGGCCCCGAGTTCAATTCCCAGCACCCCCAAAATGGGAGAAGGGCCTGGCAATCCACTCCCAAGGCAATCCCGAAACAGTCTGCCATTGAAAACCCTATGAGGGTCGCTATGAGTCGGATACCGACTCGACGGCACCTAACAACAACAACAACAACATATATATATTAGAAAGAGAGAGAGAGAGACCAAAAGCTCAATGTATAAATTAGACACAGTTAGAAATTAACAACAGTAACAAGTAATAATAAAACAATTATGACTATCCTCTAATAAAATTGTGTGAATGAGGTCTCTCTATTTCAATCTCTCTCTCAAGATAACTTGTGCCGTAGATTTGAACAACCTAGCCAGATGATTATTTTCCTTTTCCCCATGTGAACTTCCACATTTTCACTTAAAGCACTTCAAGCCTTCCCTTTGGCATACGCATGTTGACCACATTACTACTCTTGCGCTTTCTTTCTATTATTAAGTAAAATAAGGATTTACTTAAACACAAATAGCAACACTACAACAACTGATCTCATAATCAAGACAGCTACCAATTAACTAACAGATGAGTAGCATATATTTCATGTGTACCCTAGACAAGGAGCTGATCACATTTCAGGACAACATGGGATGTAACAGGATTTCATCACACTATGTTAAACATGTGCAATTTTAAAATGATGAATTGTTTATGTCCAGAATTTTTCATTTAATATTTTGGATCATTGCTGACTGTGGGTAATTGGAACTATGACAGGTAAAAGCAGATATAGGGTGTCTACTGTAAAACTAAAATTCTTACCACTCAAGAATAAAAATTCTGATATCCTGAGGACTTTAATTAAATAATAAATAGCAGACATTGAATTATAATTAATTAAAATGTAAAAAGAGAAGTAACTGAGAAATCGTGTCTAACCTTTTAACATTCATGTCTTTCACTTATTGGCTAAATTATTCAGTAAGTGTATCATTCTTTTTGTGCTAAGTAATTAGCAGGTCACATCAGAAGATAGAAAAAATGTTCAACAGAAATATCTACTTCTTTTTAATATCTTTGGCATCATTATCCCTGCTATGACCTTAGTATTTTTGTAATAATTTAGGGTCTTTATTTATACTAAAATACATGAAAGATTTATGTTAATTATCAAGCTTAGAAATAAAACAGAAATTGAAGATGTCTTTTCTAATAGCTGAAAATGCATAAAATTAATCTGACTCATGAATACACTTTAATAACACTTCTTCAATTTGTGTGAGAAATTCTTTTCAATAATTTACATTAATAACTTTACTTTCATCTACAAATAACCAGGCCCACTTACCAAATCTAATATCTTCATTAACAAAATATACATGTCACCCATTACTCACAGATAAGTATATGATATGGGCCTGAAGACATTTATGAAAAATATGAAGTCCTCAATGAGCTGTGCTAATAAGTATGATATAAATTGTAAAGAAAAAACTATATAGTAGAAGAACTTGTAAATTAAAATAGATTTAAAGAACATTTTATGTTAAAAAGTAATGGGAACAGTAAACCATCAAATCTAGGAATATCCATTTAATTGCATAATAAACCCATAAAGAAGTATTATCAGTGGTATAAGTTAAATATATAAATATAATTTCCAATAGTTTTCTATACCCCAATGGACTATCAAAGAGACATCTGAGTATGAGCACCTCACACAGATATTCTTAGTGATTTCCCCCAATGGCAACAGTCCTCTACAGGGAATCTTGATCCCTCCATAGGCAGAGAATTTATAACTGGCCAACTTTCCCCTCTTACAACTTATTAACATCTCACTCTGTGCTACACAAAATCTCTGATAGTTCAAAAGGTGCTTAAAATTCAGTAGAGAAATTTTCATAAGCCTTAGCCTATATTCATAGAAGGAAACAGAAGAAATTTGCTAGTCCTACCACCTTCAAGTAATGCTCATATTAGTCATAGGGTGATTCAGCTACGGTCCTACAGTATGTCTTATCCATAAGGTGTTGCTCTCATTTCTCCTGTTCCCAGTCAAATTCGCCAAACTGAGTTATTTTTAGTGATTTGATTTAAATATATGGTCAGAGTTGTAAAGAAATAATAAATTATTTTACAAGAGTCATGCAGAGTAGTTGACAGTTGAGCCCCATTCTGCTGTCCCAGACTCCTATGTCATTATCCTTTCATGTTATAGAATCAGAATTCTAGGTACATATAGTTTCTGAACATTTTCTAAATATCCAATATATTTGTATATTTCTACATCTTTAAGTGTATGTATCTCACTGTCTAAAATGGCCTACTTTATCCTCAATTCTCTGCCGGGTATATGTCTCATTATACAAAGCCAACACAAATATCTCCACTCTGTCTATGACTAATTTTCTTCCAGGTATACAGTAGAATTTATTTCATTATATCATCATCTTTTAGCACTTTACATTTTCTTATCTTTTGTTAGAGGAGATATTCTGACACACCTATAAGATGGCTGGCTCCAGAATTAGGTGACTAGAGACTGAGTCAGGCCTTTATCCTTAATGAATTATATACCCTTGAGCAAGATCCTCAAATCTATTTTCTCATTTTTAAAATGGCTATAATAGTATACTGAGGATTTCTGTCAGTATTATATAGGATTCATATATGCAGAAAAGTTAGAATTGCACTGAATACATACTCAATACTTTTCCCTATTACTTTATTTAGTTGTAAATATATGCTTAACCTTTTCAAATAACTTCTAAAATGAAAACGTGATTTCATTATCTTTCCATCATCAATGGTTATTTTTCAAATGTAAGTTAATTATCTCTTCTCTGAAATGCTTTTGATCAGTATTTTATTTTTAATTTTCCTTTATTTTGGAATACCTGTATATACATAAGAAGCTATGTTGAGGATGATAACCAAATATAAATATGAAATGAATTTATGTTTCTTATACACATAGTCTGAAGATGATTTTATGCAATAGTTTTAGTGCCCTGTGTTTTGACTGTGAGGTCAAGTGTAGAGTTTTGCACTTGCTAGGTCTTATCAGCAAGAAAAGAGTTTTATATTTTGGAGTATATCAGATTTTGGGTTTTTGAATTGGGCCATACATCCTGTAATTATGAAACCTCATGAAAGGATTATTCCTTGTTCTGTGAATCATTCTATGTTCTGCCAGAAAATCAGAAGTCTATCCATGTATTTAAAGCACAGACCAAGTTAATGTAGTGATGTAAATGTTTATAAATCCAGTCGGGTGGCCAGAAGAACTGATGTTAGGAGAGGCTTTTCTTAGTTATCAAATCTTCAACTGTAGTTATGGCTCATGTAGTCAGGGACTTGCTGCTATTGTCCAGGACCAAACCTTGCAGGAATTTACAATAATGGTAAAAACTGCTGTACAGGAGCCAGGTGGGTAGCCCTCAGGGAAATGAATACCTGTAGAAGCATACACTTCTACCTACATCTCATCTATGTTCCAAAACATATATGAGTACAGTGCAAGGGAGACCACAGGAAGATTTTGGTGAGTGCTAATTGCTTATTAGCCTGCAGCCATAGCCCTGTGGCATCTCATCCCGTCAGATGTCAGAAGCTAAGAAAGGTTGGGCCTGGTTAGTACTTGGATAGGGGACCGCCTGGGAACACCATGTGCTGCAGGCTTGGGAGATGGACCCGGCAACCCACTCCCAAAATCAATCTGCCATTGAAAACCCTATGAACAGCAGAGAAGCACTGACAAGAGTATTTCGTCTGTTGTATGTAGGGTGGCTATGAGTTGGATACGGACTGGAGGGCACGTAACAACAACAACAATTGCCTATTGTATTAGCCTATCTAGACTTCTATGCCAAAAACACCACACAGTGAGTGGCTTATGTGACAAATATTTATTTCTCACATTTCTGGAGGTGAGGAAGTTCAGGATTTAGGCACCAGAATTCTCAGTATCTAGTAAGGACCTGCCTTCTCATTCACAGACAACCATGTTCTTGCTTTGTTGTCCCAAGCAGAAAGGTTATAGAAGTCTCTGGGTTGTCTTTCATAAGGACACTAATTCCAATGTTGAGGGTTTTACTCTCAGACCTAATTACCACCCAAAGACTCCATCTCATACACACACACACACACACACACACACACACTTGAGGGCTGAAATCAGGGTCTCATGCATACTTTGCAAGTGCTCAGCCACTGAGATCCCCTAAGTCCCTCTTTTTTTGTACTTTTTATCTTGAGTCTCACTAAGTTTCACAGTTTGCCTCTGGCCTCCAACTAATGATCTTTCTGCCTCTGCCTCCCAAGCCACTGGGATTACAAGTGTGCACCAACATACCTGGTTTCCTAATATTATATCAATAGGAGTTAATATTTTGGTCTATGAATTTCTAGGAAAAAACATTCAGCTCATAAAATGTGTTTATGTGCATATAAAATTATAAAAACTTTGAATTATGTTTGCATTTTTGGTACCTTAGAAATGATTGAATATCAATAATCTCATACATTTTGAGCAGATAAACAGAGATGGTTAAATATTTTATTATCATTTAAGAAAATAACTGCTAAGTCCTTCCTACTCAACTGTCACAAATATGGTCATAGATATTCTCAACTCAATCTAAGCCTGCTCTAGTCATATTTAAATCTTTTGTGAACTCAACATCCTTGAAGTTGAAGCCTAGGTGATAGAAAGAATCACAGGCATGACTCAGACACGGGAGCATATTGAGGTTTGTTGGTTTTCATATTCTTCTTCTTGTGTTATTAATTTGTTAAGTGAAGTTTTCACCCTATATTCTTGATACCATAATTCACTCTCTGCTCCACAGGTTCATTGGTACTAACAGCTAGGAGTTCTATCTTTAATCTATTTTCAGGTCTCCATTTTACTAAGGTTGAAACTCACTACAGATGATTATGCATCTTAGCTTTAGATTTCCTGATCTCAGTCAGTACTCCCACTATAAGACCCAAATCAACGAGGATTCTTTTAATTAGAAGTTTGGATTCCAAATTCCCTTCTCATTGAATTCATGGGTATTTATGCTTGCTTATATTGTCTGATTTTTATCTCACACTCTTGTACTTGCTAGTGTAATAAAGACAAAAACTATTAGTATGTGAAAATTTACACCTTCCTTTTTTATAGTAATTTGAGTTATGAGTACAGAGGGAAATTGGAAGCCTATTAAAAGTCTAGACTAATTTGTATCAAAGAGCAGAGGGAGAATGATAAAAATAAACATAGGAGAAGGGAATGAGCCCCACGTGAGTAAAATAGCTTCAACACAAAAGGACA
Organism: Pedetes capensis; assembly: GCA_007922755.1. NCBI lineage: Eukaryota > Metazoa > Chordata > Mammalia > Rodentia > Pedetidae > Pedetes > Pedetes capensis. Next base: position 41,729 of record VMDO01011463.1, on the reverse strand, counting down.
AAAAAAAGATTGGATGTCATGTAAGACTGACAATTATTATATCTATAAAGAGATTTCAAATAAAAATTATATGTATCATGGCATGTAATCTCACCTCATCTTTTCAGAAATTTCAGTAGATATTGTCTTGATTTTCAATTTTATTTCATCTCAGACTTCATTTGAACGGGAAACAGTGCTGAGAAAGTGAAAAGTGGCTCAGCTTTATAAAGTTTACATTATGTTTTTGACTGCTATTCATTTCAGCATTGCCAGATCAGGTCTGTTTATTTGCCTCTTGGAAATTTTGTGGATCTTCATTGCTCTGGGGAAAATAAAGATTTGCTACCTGACATTCTGCAGGAGTTCTCGGGCATCCAATTCATCAGAGCTGGGCCATTTACCTTAGTGACTGAATATTTACATCGCTATTTTAAAGCTGTCTTTTTTGTGGCTATATTTTATATTACGTTGATCAATGTAAACTTTTTGAGAATTCTTTCAATCATGTAGATGATATATTATATATTGAAAAGTATCATTCACCATCCACCTCTCTACCTCTCTATACCTGTTTATCTATTGAGAATCTGTTTAAGATAGAAAGATCTATATAGGTCTACATAGAGTCATAAGCTTTATTGTCCACTTCCACTAGAAGACATGGCATGTGCTCAGAAGGAAGGGAAGGGATGCTTTCTGTAACCCTGAACTCCTTCATGTGCTGGGGTAGAAGGTGTCAACATTTCTGAATAATTATTGGTAGTATAGCAAGCAAAGGATACTGTTGAAAGTCATTCTTAGCAGAATCCATACTTCAGACATATCTCCAAGATAAATGACTTCAGGTTAGCACATTTTATGTAATCATTAAAGTTTATTTTATGAGAACCTAGCAAAAACACTCAGCAACGATCCAGACAAAAACACATTTATATTAATAGAATTGGAAGTGATCAAAGTAGCTCTATCATTGTAAATTTACATAATCTGAGGTTTAGAGAGTTCAAGCCATCTTCTCAAGGTCATGAATTAAATTTGAGAGTTAGAATTCCAAACTTGTGAACACCTATTCAGTGACCTTTTCGCTACCTAATATTTTCTCTAAATTACTGGTATATATGTAGTCAAACATATCAAAATATCAAAAATTTTGCTATTTTCTGACCAAAAATACATGGTTTCATATCTAGAGTCTATTTTTCAGGTATATACTTATGTTTAATTTGGTCTTTGAAAATGGATTACTTAAACAGCAATCAGAATGATTAATTGCATCAGATTATAAGAACATTTTCAATTTAATTTAATTTATACATCACTTTGAATGCTTAACATAAAAGAATCTTTAAAGATGAGTTAAAAGCACATTAATTTTACCTTAAAATAAAAACACTAAACTTGGAATTTTTTAATCATTTATTTAGGTTTTTTTTCAAAAAGTATAAAGTTCTCTCCTCTAACAGAAAATCATTACATAATATATAATATAATGTTTTAAAATTATAAGTCTCTAGACCAAAAACAAAGCAGTTTTGTCATCCATTAATATCCTTCAAAGAGAGTTTAATAACTCATAATTTGGTAATAACATGCAAATAAGTTATTAACATAGCTCATAAAAATGCTCATCATGAGCATTTTTTTCTAGACTTTTTGGTCACAAGTCCACAGACTTTATATCAAATATTTTGTATTTATTACTGATTTCTGTTAACACTGTTATATATCAGTCAATATTGAATGACAGAGGTTTATGGGATATCTCTGTACCTTTGTCTCAATTTGGCTGAATCTTAAACAGCTCTAAAAACATATTGTTGTTGTTAAGTGCCATTGAGTCAGATCCAATGCATTCTGAACCTATGTACAATAGAACAAAGCACTATGTGATATTGTGTCTCACACAGGATCTTTTTTATTCTTAAGTCCATTGTTACAGTCACTGTGTCAACCCATATAGTAGAGGGTCTTCCATTTTTTTTTAAGGATCCACCACTCCCCAAACATGATATCCTTCTCCAGGAGTTTGTCCCTCCTGACAATATGTCCAAAATACATAAGATTCAGATTATCCACCCTTACTTCCAAGGTGCACATACTGATACCACTTCTTCTAGAATGGATCTATTGTAGCCATATATATTTGTTTTTTCAAAAAGAATACACAAGTAGAAGTAAACTTTAAGTGCTCTTCTCTCTATACACAAAGTTGTTAGGTGCTATTGAATCAGGTCTGACTCATAACAACCCTATGTACAACAGAATGAATCATTACCCAACACTTTATGATGCCCGGCACTGTTGTCAGTGATTCTCTGCTATAAATAGGGTTTTCAATGGTTGATTATTTTGGAAGTGGGCTACCTTCTCCTAAGCTAACAACACTCAGTATTCCCAGGCAGTCTGCCATCCAAGGACTAACTAGACCTGACCTTGTTTAGCTTCCAAGATCTGAGGAGATCAGATGCCAGGGTGGTATGACTGTAGCTCTATTTACAAAAGTCTAATTAAAAGTTTAATAAAAAATGTCCTTCTAAATAATTCAGCTTTATATTTATTAACAATTATCCAATTGGCAGGTAGAAAAGTCACACCAGTAGGAGAAACTTTCAGGTCAGCCTCCTCAACAGCTCTGGGGAGTCCTGGATCATCATTCTTTCATATATGGTTTAGCTCTTGCTGAATGAAAAGGGGAATGAGAGGCCTTGGATAATACATTTCTCCTAACTAGGTATTCCTCAATTTGAAGTGTCATGTTCTGTGGTACCATAATAAGAAAGTACATCTTTCATCTTGTCAATGTCATCCAACTGAGGTCTTTACTTTCTGTCTTCCCAGCCTGAGGAAATACATAGACTTTCTATGATGTTAAATGCAATGAGTTGTTGTTAGGTGCTGTCAAGTCGGGTTCAACTCATAGCAACCTTATGTACAACAGAAGGAAACACTCCCTGACACTGTGCCATCTCTGGCACTATGTTAGTACTTCTCTGCTATTCATAGGGTTTTCAACAGTTGATTGTTTCAGGATTGCTTAGGGAGTGGGCTGCCAGGTCCTTCTCCCATTTTTGCAGTGCTGGGGGTTGAACCCAGGGCCTATGAGAGCACATAGCAGCACTCTACCAACTGAGCTAAACCTCAGTCTTCAAATACGATGCTTATTAATTTGTAAATGTTTTGTTGTTGGGTGCCATCAAGTCAGGGTCCAACTCATAGCGATCCTATGTACAACAGACAAAACGCTGTTAATTAATTGTTAATTGTCAGTGCTTCTCTGTTTACCAGGTTTTCAATGGGTGATTGTTTTTTGGGGAGTGGATTGCTGGATCTTTTTCCCAAGCCTACAGCACTTGGTGTTCCCAGGTGGTCTCCCATCCAAGTACTAACCAGGTCTGACCCTGCTTAGCTTCCGAGATCTGATGAGGATCGGATGCCACATGGCTGCGGCTGCAGGCTATAAATGTTTGCACATCTTTATTTTGTCCTTTTCAACACTCTTCTCCATTCTAAATATACACAGTAGTAATATAAGAATAAGATTTTTTCTATCGAAAAGAAAGAGTTGATGATTTTCTATATGGATAACTGAATGAAGTTAGTAGTTTATTCTCCCTCATCAGTTAGTATTCTTGAGAAGACAGCCTTGACTGTTGCTTCTTTCAGACCTTATCAGACGCTCCCAATCCAGGGCAGTTTTCACTAATTACAGTTTGCCACAGGAGTCAGATTCCTAAGCCAGTTCTGTGTATAGTGTTATCTGACAAGAGAAGAAAAAATAACAACTCTTTGTAGTTATAACTTGGGTTATTCCTGAACATTCCCACTTATCACAAGAGCAATACCTCAGACTTCTTTCATCCCTTACAAATGTCAACATGCAATCAACTCAACACTGAGATATTGATTGAGGGGCAAAGCAACTTCATTTCAGGTGAAATCAAAAGATTGAATGCACAGATATACTTTCTTGTCTTACAGGGTATTGTTACACTGAGGCAGATTGCAGAATAAAGCTATTACCAGGAGAGCTACCTAAAACAATACTATCTCATTTGTTTCATAAGTAAGAATTCATTCAATATCAACAAACACTGTTGAGCTGAGAAAATTCTAAATACTGCATCTGGAATTTGGATACCTTGTCAAGGTTTTACTTTAAAATCTTATTTGTTATTCAGAAAGATAGACATCATTCTTTCCAGATGAATAATTATACTTCTGTTGAAATAAACCAACTTCCACATTTCTGCCTTAAAGTTTGCATAATGGATTCTCTCAAGTTCCAGATAGAACAGAATTCACTAATTTTGTTTGCAACTCCAGAATTGGAAGAAAATATCCAAAGATCAGTCAATAACAACAGAACCACATGGATTCACAATGTAAACAGATACAAACATCAACACTGAGAATGTGGCAAATATGTACCACAATATGAGCTTCATATTTTGTCCTAATTAAATGAAAAACATCAATTCTTACCTGTATCAATTTATATACTTCAGTACATTCCATCTTATATAATTTTGATAATCTGATAATATGAAAATACTACAATGTAGCTTACTGATATGAGTGCTTTGTTACAACAATAGATTTCTAAACATATCATTATGAATCACATAGTATGACATATGCGTAACCATAGCACTCAGCATATTCATGAAAGTGGAAAGAATACTGAAAAACAATATTATTCCCAATAATATTGAGTTGAAACTAGAAAAGAACAATATTCATAATGCATAGTGCAATAGCTTTATGTTTAATGTATACTATGAGTTACCACAGAATATATTCACAGTAATGAGTCCTAAGTAGGCTAATATGAAAAGAAATAAAAATATAAATGAAATAAACAACAAAAAAATTAATTTGTACTGATGAGTCAACACCTTAGAGAAAAAAATAATACATATTTCTCAGGCACATACATGTGTAGAATGCATAATTCATTTGGTTTACATTTGCTGAATTTCTTTCATGTGCCTAACATTCCTTGGTGTGATGAAGCTCAAAAGACGTCAGCAATGGTCATTTACCAGATGGGTTTGTGAGGAAAACTTAAACACACCATGAAATATTTAGTAAACTAGAGTATGTGTTTTCCCACACATACACAAACATATATTCTATTTTTATTCAGCATTTTTAATGAGCACAATATCCTGTGAACTAACACAAAATGTCAGGAATTAGGATAGCTTATTAAAAGGATGATTCATTGAACTAATCATTTTATTTCTAGTCTAACAGTACTGTGGTTTTACATGTTAGAAAAATTTTCAGGAACTAATTTATATATTTTAATAAAATTTTATTAGTACTTGAAAATACTGTAGTTCAGAAAAGAAGAAAATATGAAAGAAATATAAAATATAATACAGCAATTTCACCTCCATAAATATTTTTAGGGGTCTAATAGTATGGAGCATATCCCTATCAAAGTATATTATAAACTGTTGCAAATGGCCTCTCCTACAATAAGAACAGAAGTAAAATGTGTAATGATTTTCTCTGGATTTGGAGGCAATACATTCCTCATGTGTTTGTACTACTCCAGGTCATATACCAAGCCACCTGAAAGGGTTACTAGTGGCATCCGATCCCATCAGATCTCGGAAGCTAAGCAGGGTCGGGCCTGGTTAGTACTTGGATGGGAGACCGTCAGGGAACACCAGATACTGTAGGCTTGGGAGAAGGACCTGGCAATCCCCTCCCAAAAATCAATCTGCAATTGAAAACCCTATGAACAGCAGAGAAGCACTGACAATACTGTTTCACCTGTTGTATACAGGGTCGATATGAGTCGGATACCAATTCGATGGTACCTAACAACAACAACAACAATCAAAATTTCCAGGTATACAAAGAAGCAGCAAAATATGATCCATAATGAAAAGAAACATGAACAAATAAAAACACATTCAGAATGTAACCACGTGAAAGAATTAGGAAGCAAGATATTAAAAATAATTATACTTTGTACAAAAAGGTAAAGGAAGAATGTGGGCATTTAAATTAGAGGTTTAGATCAGGCTGGGTGCAATGTCACACAGGTAATCCCAGTGACTCAGAAAGCAGAGGCAGGAAGATTGCAGTCTCAAGGCTAGAGGCAGCCTGTTTAATTTAGCAAAGCTCTATCTCAAAATTAAGAAGATAAAAAATGGGCAGGGGGTATGGCCAAGTGGTAGAACATTTAAAAAGTATGTCCAAGACCCTGGGTTCAACCCCCAATTGTCACACTAAATAAATGAGTAAATGAATGAATGAATAAATAAATAAATAAATAAATACTTGGAACATCTAAAGATGTCCAAATGGAATTTCTAGGAATGAACTATACAACCCTAGAATAAAAAACAGTATTGCACAAGATTAATAGCACATTAGACACTGAAACAGAAAACATTAGTGAAGTAGAAAACATCAATGGAAGCTATCCAAAGTAAAATTAAAGAGTAAAAAGAGCAGAAAAAATACTGAAAAGAGGCTATATGAGGAGCAAACCAAGTTTAAGTGACTGCATGTATGTGGAATTAGATTTTGATGACCAAGCAAATTTGTAAAATATTTTTCAAGGAATATTGACTAGAATTCCCTAATTTGACAACAACTATGAACCCACATATGTGAGATGATCAACGAACTTTAAGTGCAAAAAGCACAAATAATGTTATTTGAAACCGGAGACAAATATCACATCTTAAAATCAGTTAGAGAAAAAAATAAGTACAACTGAATAATAAAAATCATAGTAGAGGTTGACCATCCTAAGCAAAACAAATTAGAAGACAATTAAACAATATCATCAAGGCACTGAAAGAAAAACCTTGAAAACTTCAATAGATATTTTTCAAAAACAATATATGTTTTTCAAAAAGTATGGAAGTCTCTCTCAGTAAAGAATTCTGGTAAATGTCAATCGATATGCGAATATGTAATTAAATATAATTTAATATAAAAATAATTATGTCAAAAGTAGCAGAATGAATATATATACATATATTCATATATATATATATATATATATATATATATATATATATATTTAAAGAATAATACCTTAAAGAAAGATGAAGTCATTACACTGAAATCAAGCACAGTTGTTGTTAGGTAAGGTAGCATCAAGTCCACCTCATAGTGATCCTATGTACAACAGAACAAAACACTCCCCAGTACTGTGCCAGGTACACAGTCTTTTTTATGTTTAAGCCCATTGTTTCAGGCACTGTGTCAATCCAGCTAGTTGAGGGTCTTCTATTTTTTCATTGACTTGCCATTCTCCTAAACATGATGTCCTTTTCCATGGATTGGTCCTTCCAGACAACATGTTCAAATAGGAATCAGTCAAGGTATCATTGCTTCTAAGAAGCGCTTTGGTTGCACTTGTTCTAGGACAGATCTGTTGTTTCTTCTGGCAGTCCATTTTATATTCAATATTTGTCTCTAGCACCATAATTTGAAAGCATCAATTCTCCTCCTATCTCCCCTATTCACTGTACAGCTTTCAGAAGCATGTTGATTTTACAAAAATTAAATCAAAATCTTGGACAATCTCAATATTTTCTCCATTTATCATGAAATTGCTTACCGACTCGGTTATAAGGAGTTTTGTTTTCTTGATTTGAGATGCAATCCATACTGAGGGCTGTGTTATTTGATCTTCATTAGTAAAGCCTTCAAATTTTCTTCAGGTTTAGCAAGCATTAGTCACAGTAGATTTCAGAACAAAAAATATTACATGCAGTAAAGAGGGTAATTTTTTAATAATAAGGAAGTAAAATCATCAAGAAAACAAAATAATTCTACATTTATCTACCTAATTCAGAAATTCAAAATAATCTTAAATGTTAGTAATCCTAAAAACTTACCCACCTAATATGAGAGCTTCAAAATTCACAGAACAAAAGTTACTATAACTATGAAAGAAATATACAAACCAAGAATTACAGTTTTTTTTAACAACTCTGCATCAGTAATTGGTAAAATGTGTAGGCAGAAAGCCAGTAAAAATACAAAACATTTAAACAACATTATGAAAAAAAATTGGTCTGGCATTAATCTCAGTTGTTAGAGTGCTGCTGTACACTCTCTGAAGACCCAGGTTCTGTCCCCAGCACTGCACAAATGGGAGAAGGATGAGGCAATCCCAAAATAATCAACTACTGAAAATCCTATGAGGGTCACTATGAGTTGGACCTGACTTGATGGCATCTAACAACAATAACATAAAAAAAACTGACATACATCTGTGGATGCCCCAATGACTCTCGGGAGGTAGAGCCAGGATAATCTTGAATTCCAGGACAGTGGCAGTTTGCATAACTCAATGAGGTCCTGACTAAAATGTAAAGTAAATAAACGGGCTGAGGAACCAGCCCAGTGAGCATTTGCAAAATATGTACAGGGGCCTGGGATCAAATCCCAAATATCAAAAAATAATTGACCTAAATTACTTATGTAGGATATATCATCCAACATCAGCAAATATACATTCTCCACAAATATGAGTGGAACATTCAACAAGATAGAGAACATTATTTTAAGTCTCAAGATACTTTAAAGTAGTTCAATGACACAAAGTGTGTTATATGACCACAGTTGTTAGATGCCGTTGAGTCAGGCCCCACTCATTGCACCCTTTATAGGATTTTTCAATGGCTGATTGTATTGGGATTGTTTGGGGAGTGGGTTGCCACGTCCTTCATGAGCACAGTGGAATTGCATTAACAACATACAACAGAATCATATTAAGAAAATTAAAGATTACAGAGGTTAATTCTTACAAATTGATCGAGGGAATTCATGCAATACCAACCAAAATTTCAATATGCTTTTGCTTTATAGCAACTGCCAAGCTAAAAAATGTATAGAATATGATTATAAGATTATAAAATATGCAAGAGAATGAAAGGAAAATAAAAGCCTTGGAAAAGAACAAAATGGTGGATTATAGTTTCATATTTTAAGTGCTATTGTAAAGCTACAGTAAATAAAAGTGTTGTATTAGAGTTCAGATAGACAAATACTAAAGAAAGACTAATTTTATTATTTACTGAATACTATATCAATTCTATGTATAAAAAGTAATCTTTCAACAATGGAGTAGGAACTATTGAACAACAACATGCAGAACAAATAGACAAATCCAAAAACTTTTGACTTATCCCTCATATACATAAAAATGCTTATCTCAAAAAGGATCATACCCTCCTGAAACTAAAGATTTATAGGAGAAAACATCAAGGGAAATCCATGTTACCCCAAATTTTTCAATAATTGCTTAGATTAATAGCAAAACAACCAACTACACAATTCATGGAATAACAAGTTGATAAATTATACTTTATCAAAACTAAGGTGTCTATTCTGAAAAATATCACTAAAAGAATGAAAAGGTCAGTCTGGGAGAAAATATCTATAAATCTCATCTCATAAGAGACTTCCATAAGAAATATATAAAGAACTCACTAAGCTCATTAATAATAAAACAACCCATCTCACTTAAAAATGGGTAAAGATTTGACTATATGTAATAATTGTTATTTGTTGTTGTTAGGTGCAGTTGAGTCAGGTCCGATCCAAGATGACCCTATGTAGGGTTTTCAAAGGCTGATTTTGGGGGATTGCTTTGAGAATGAATAGCCACATCCTTCTACCATTTTTACGGTGCTAGGGATTGAACCCAGGGCCTCAGAATATAGAGAAGCACTCTGCCAACTGAACTGAACCCCAGCCCTTATATATAACAAGTAAGTGTTGCATATTTCAAAAAGCTAGAAGAAATGATTTTGAATGTTTTCACCATAAAGAAATGATAAATGGTGAGGAGATGGATATATAATCTGATTAAAACATTACACAATGTACACACACATATCAAAACATCACATGCTACTGCATTAATATGTTCAATTTCTTTGTTTTTAGGAAAGTATCACTTGGGAACAAGAGATGCTGTAGGCTAGATAGAAGGACCTAGCAGGTCACTCCCAAAACAATCAGCCATCAAAAACCCTATGAATAACAGAGAAGCACTGACAATAGTGTCAGGAATGTCATAGTGTCAGGGAGTATTTTGTTCTGCTGTACATAGGGTTGCTTTGAGTCAGACCCAACTTTACAGCATCTAACAACATGTATGACTTAAGTGCTACAATAAAAAATGGTTAAAAATTGAACACTTCTTCAAAGAATATATGTGGTTAACAAACAATGACCTACAATGACCCTCTACATCAATATTTATAGAAGAAATACAAATTAAAACTGCAAGGACATACAGTGATATATCAGAGGTGTCTAAAATTAAAAAGATGCATGATATCAATTGTTGGCCAGGTTTCAGATAAAGTAGAACTCTCATAATCTATTGTTGGGAATATAACCTGGTATAACTGTGGTAAACAGACTGGCAGTTTTTATAAGTTGAATGCACACCCACCATATGTCTCAGCCATTCCACTCCAAGGCATTCACTCAAGAGAAAGGAAAGAATGCATTATACAAAATATTGTACCTGAATGTTCTTGGAAGCATTATTTTTAGTAACTCCTAAGCTAGAAAAGCCCAAGTAGCAATCAAAAGATTAATAAGACAATTAAATATCTAGATAATAGAAATCTATTCAGAAATAAAAAAAACAATGAACTACTGATACATACTCTTACATGAGTGAGTCTCAAAATAATTATGCTGGAAGTAAGCAGGACAACAAAAAGTTCCTACTGTATGATTTCATTTAGATAAAATTCTAGAAAATACTAATTAGTCTCTAGTCTTAAAAAGCAGGTCTATGGTTGCCTGTGTATGGGATGGGCAGTGAACTGTGGGAGGTAAAAAGAAAAAAGTAGTGCAAATTTTAGAATTTTAAGAGTGATTATTATGTTTATTATTTTGTGATTGTGACTTTGTGACATTTATGCGTGTATACATAAGTCAAAACTATCTAAATTGTGTGATTTGAATATGTGCCATTTATTGTGAACCAGTTGTAGACATTAAAGCAATTAGATCAAATGCTAGCAGTTTAATGCAATAACCATTTGTAATCAAAGATACCCAACATGGTGAGGCTCAGCTTATTTTAAACAAGGATCAACTGGGTGGATCTTTATCACCTGTAAAGTGTAGAACTGGTATTCAGCACATTGAAAATCTATAGATAACAAGTGGTTTTACTTCATATGTCACTCACCCAGTTTTGATTAGAAAATTTACCAGTATAGGCTTTTCTCATGGTAATGGCAGAAGTGAAAAAAGGGTAAACAGAAATAAGAAAAGTCTCTTAAATTCTCAGCTTAGAAATAGTATACAATCACTACAAAGATAGGAAATATGGCCCACCCATTATAAGACCATAATATGAATATAGATGTAGAAATGGTTAAAGAATTGGACAAATAATATAACCTAACACATATAAAAGATATAGTATATTATTCAAAAGAGCTGATAAATTCAGAATAATACTTTAAAGAATCAAATATCTCTTTTAATAGCCTCTCAATTATATTATGAATTCTCATCTTGTTAAATTTATTACATGAGCCTTAATCATAATGCTTTAATATTAAATTGATGGTTAACTTACTTCAAGATTGGTTTTATCAAATAAAGTGTAAAAAAAGATAATTCTTGAGCAAATTATTTTAAGAGTCCTTGATTTTACAAAAAACAAAAATAGAAAACATCCTCCAAGACACATCAATTAGCTTTATTGTCTTCTCAATTTAGTCCACAATTTTGATGGGTGGAATGCAAAACTGTTGATACTGTGATAAATTCCTCAAACATTATACATTTTTAGGTTGAAATCCTCAGTTTATTATAGTATTTTAAAACTATTTGGAATTAAACTATTTAAATATCTTTCATGTTTTAACATTTCCCCCATTTCTCTAAAAAGTACCTAAAAGAATTTAAAGGTGATTCATGGGTATATGGGGTTTGGAAAATGTTAAGAGGTATTACTCATCACCACAGATTTGTAATTCTGCTGACTAACATAGCTGCCCACATGGTGTCCTAGTTAGTATAAGAGGAAGTTAAAACTTTGAATCTCTCTTGGCTAGATATTTAGAACTCTAAAATACAAACATGTAATTCTGAGGGTAGCAAGTTACATTTGTCCAAGCAAGCCAACAATACCCGTCTTATCTGAAATAATTATTTCTGTAAGGTGAAACATATGTGGTATTTAGAAAAATGTCATGTGAAACTAAATTCATATTTTAATGTGAATATAAAATATTGCAACAATTTTCCTCAGAAGTACAGCCATACCATTCAAACTATAAGGACAAAAATCTCTCAGGGCATTTTCTTTCTCTGAATTTTATAATTGCTTGTGTACAACAATAGCAGAGAGCAGAAATACAAAATATTTTACTACAAAATTTTTCTCATCTATGTGATTTCTCTGTTAACCATTCCTTAAAACTAGCTAACTCAAGAATCCTTGTTACGTCCAAAATTAACTCTGTGCATATTATTTGGAACTCAGTGTCAAAACAATATTTGTTTTTCTTGATATTAATGCTGCAGAAAAGGGAAGAGGTGAGGTAAAAGTGAAATATGGGAGTTTAGAAAACATGTTCTAAACTTGTTCAGCAGGTAAAATTCAAAAGAAGGTACACAAAATAATAACCTTGCAGACTGTCCTGCAATAGGGAAGACCAGACTGTGAACATCACATATCTGTCCTTTTGATCTTATTCTGTGGTACTGAAGGAGAGGAAGGTCCTGCAACTAGGGAAAAGCAGATCATGGATGGAAAGGTAAATGTCAAGGAGGAAATAAGGTTAAAATATAAAATCATAACCAAAGGTAAAAATATTGGTTTGGTTTGCACAGAATGCCAACTTAAAAAAAATCATAGTTTGAAAACAGTAAGAGTGAAACAGGAAGAAAGAAAATGAAGGATTACAAAGGTCATTTCTCTGAAACACACTGAAGTGCTAACTTGCCAGCTCCTTGACTTTTCAGTGGAAGGATATTTTAGGAAAAAGTATACCACTTGCATGGATTCATATTTTTCATGAGAATAAAGTGAGTATTTAAGATTGATTTTTGTATGCTTTTCTCAAGCAATCTTATATTATAGGTATTTTTTAACTGTGGATAGATTTATTAATACAATTATATCCAGTGTGTACAAAAGTATGCTCTTGCGGGTCTCTGGCAAGAGGGACCTCAAACCAATTTGATGGATTTTTTGTATGAGGAGTGAAGGACAAATTATGATTAAAATTAAAGGTATATCAATTTTAACATGACAAATAAAATGCTCATGAGGAAATGAACATTATTTGTAGGCTCATATTAATATGACATGCTTTGAATACAAAATGTCCCCCAATGCATCCTTTAATATTGGATCCTCAACTAGTGGTACTGCCTGAGAGGTTGTGGAAATTTGGCGAGGTGGAATTCTACCATTACAGAAATGGTCACTGGGGGTGGGCTTTGGAAGATTTTTTTACCTGGACCCGCAGCTCTGGTTTATACCTCCTGCCCCATGATGCTACGAGTTCATCTGCCATGGGTCCTAACAACATTTGGCCAGCCCTGCCTTCATTATGTACTGATCCTTTAACTGTGAACTTCTAATGAATCTTTTCTTTCATAAGTTTGTTTGGGTTTTGTTTTTGTTTTTGTTTTGTTGTTGTTTTTGTTTTTGTTTTAGGTACATTAATCACAGCTGACTAACATGCCATGAAAGGAAAATTTTGGCAAACTTGTAAATTTCAACTAATTTATGATTATTTTACAAATATCCTGTCAGTATATGAAAAACAATGCTTCTTAATCTATGAAGTATGAAATAATTAAGAAACCCCTTCTAAAAATACATATAGAAATCTTTGAAAAATATAGGTCAAAAAGCAGAAAATATTAAATCAACTTAAAAGTCACTTTTCCTTCAGAGACAGAGCACATGTATAAAGATAAGAACTTGTCTCAGATCAATAGTAAAATCCTAACACTTAACAAAAACTTGCTTTTCAATAGCACATCAAATACAACTAGTTAAACATTACAGAGGCATTAAGTAGGCAGTCATATTAGGAAGACAACTCACCAATGAATTCAACATAGTTTAAAATAAAAGGAGAAAGAACTTAATACCTGATTGGATTTAAAAAGACTGCCTCTCAAGCTTATACACTACTGCATAAACAAACAACAAATAATAATTCAACACTTACTTTTAAGAGATTAGAAATGTGTAGCCCAGAAATCTACTTTCAGAATAAGCCACACCTAAACACAATGTGGGAGAAGGACCTGGCAACCTACTCACTCCCCTAAAAAAGGCAATCTGCTACAACAACAAATATAAGGTATTTCTAATTTTCTGAACATTTCCTTTAGGTTGTGCAATTTCTGGAGAATTCTATACACATTATTTACATCAATCTCCTCACATTACTTATGCTAATAGAATTGCACTTCAGGAGGAATTTTCACAGGATTTTGAAACTATTTGTTATAACTGACAATTTTATTTCTCACATTTATAAAGTTTTGACCCAGTGTGTATTTGCAAATTTCGCAGCAGTGACTTCAATAACTTTGTTGTTGTTGTTGTTAGGTGCCGTCGAGTCGGTATCCAACTCATAGCGAACCTCATAGGGTTTTCAATGGCTGACTGTTTTCGGGATTGCCTTGGGAGTAGATTGCCAGGCCCTTCTCCCATTTTTGCGGTGCTGGGAATTGAACTCGGGACCTCAGAGACTGCAGTGCAGCGCTCTACCAACTGAGCTAAATCCCAGCCCCTCAATAACTTTAGGAAGATCCAAGTAAATAAAAACTTAAGAACACACCGCAAGGCATTAGAAAGCCCACAACAAATCAATGCCAAAAGGACCATTCAGACAGAAATTATCAAGATCAGACATAGATATCCCAATTAGAATCTAAAAAGATAATTCAAAGAATTAATGAGGCTAAGAGCTGGTTCTCTGAAAAGATTAATAAGATAGATTCTTACCAAGCCTGTCTCACCAAAAGAAAGAAAGAAAGGGCCAGCACTAAAAAAAATAGAGATGAAAAAAGAATCATAATTACTGATACCAATGAAATCCAGAAAATCATCAGGGAATACTTCGAGAAATTGTAGTCCCCAAAAAACAAAAATACACACAAAATTGTTGTTGTTAGGTGCCGTCGAGTAGGTATCCTACTCATAGCAACCCTCTCTGTACAATGGGAAACACTATTGTCAGTGCTTCTCTGCTGTGCATAGGGTTTTCAATGGCAGATTGATTTTTGGGAGGGGATTGCCAGGTCCTTCTCCCAAGCCTACAGCTTCTAGTGTTCCCAGGCAGTCTCCCATCCAGGTACTAACCAGGCCCAACCCTGCTTAGCTTCCGAGATCTGATGGGATCGGGTGCCACAGGGCTATGGCTGCAGGCACAGACAAAATAGATAAATTCATTAACATATATGATTTACCAAAATTAAGTCTGGAGGACATAAGCAATCTAAACAGGCCCATTACATACACTGAAATAGAAAAATAATGAAAAAACCTCCCAACAAAGAAGAGTCCAGGACCTGACAGGTTCAAAGCAGAATTCTACTAAACCTTCAAAGGAGAATTAATTACCAGTTCTCCTCAAGTTATTTCAAAAAATAGAAAAGGAGGGAGCACTCCCAAACTTATTCTATGAAACCACCTAAACAGGGAAAGGATACATCTAAGAAAGAAAACTATAGACCAATTTTCCTAATGAATATAGATGCAAAAGTTCTCAACAAAATCCTGGAAAATCAAATTCAGCAACAGATTAAAAAAATTATTCATCATGACCAAGTGGGCTTTATTCCACAGAGGCAAAGCTGGTTCAACATATGAAAATTGATCAATGTAATTCAACATATTAAGAGACTTGCACACAGAAATCACATGATCATCTCAATTCAATGCTGAGAAGGCCTTGACAAAGTGTAACACCGCTTCATGATTAAAAAAAAAGAAAAAACGCCTGGAGAAGATAGGCATAATAGCAAAATATCTCAGCATTATAAAGACCATTTATGACAGACCTACAGCCAAAATATCACATTAAATGGAAAAAATTGAAACCATTTCCTCTAAGATCAGGAACAAGACAAGGATGTCCACTTTCTCCTATCTTATTCAATATTGTGATAGAAGTCCTAGCCAGAGCAACCTGATTAAAGAAAGAAATCAAAAGGATACAGATATTCAAAGAAGAGGTCAAGTTATCCTTATTCATAGATAACATAATTCTTTACCTAAAGGACTCCAAAAACTCCTCTATACATTTTAATATTGAATATATTATTGTTTTTGTTGTTAGGTACCATTGAGTCAGTATCCAACTCATAGCAACCCTACATAAAACAGGGGAAACACTATTGTCAGTGCTTCTCTGCTGTTCATAGGGTTTTCAATGGCGGATTGATTTTTGAGAGTGGGATGCTGGGTCCATCTCCCAAACCTGCAGTACCTGGTGTTCCCAGTCTGTCTCCCATTCAAGTACTAACCAGGCCTGACCCTGCTTAGTTTCTGAGATCTGAAGGGATCAGATGCCACAGGGCTACGGTTGCAGGCATTGAATATATATTGTAGTCTAAATCCACATATGAGAGAAATCATGTGATGTTCACCTTTCTGGGTCTGGTTTATTTCACTTAAAATGATGATGTCTGTTTCCATCCATTTTTCAGAAAATGCTAAAATTTTGTCCTTCTTTACAAAACTCGGTGGTTTATAATATATCATAATTTCCTTATACACTCATCTGATGATGGACACAGAGAATGATTCCATATCTGGGCTATCATGAACAATGTCAAAATAAACTTGGATAAGCAGATACCTCTGTGGTATGTTGACATAGTCCTTCAGATATATATGCAGATGTGGTGTAGGTGGTTCATGTGGTAGTTCTATTTTCAGTTTTTTCAGAAATTCCATACAGATTTCCATAAGTGGTTGCACCATTCTGCATTCCCACCAGTAGTGTAGAAGTATTCCTGTCTCCCTAAATCTTTGCCAGCATTTTTTTGTCAATGCTAGCCATTCTGAATGGGGTGCGATGTTATCACAATGTAGTTTTGGTTTGCATTTCCCTGGTGACAAAAGATACTAAGCATTTTTTATGTTTTTACGCCATTTGTATTTCTTCTTATGAAAAGTCTCTGTTCAATGTTTTCGTTAATCTTTTGATTGGATACTTTGTTCTCTTGGTGCTTAATTTTTTGAGTAATTCATATATTCTAGATATTAATCCCCCATGTGAAATGTTGCTGGCAAAGATTTTCTCTAATTCTTTAGGCTGTCTCTTCACTCTGAGAATTGTTTCCTTTGCAATGCAAAAGCTTTTTAACTTTATGAAACTCATTTGTGTATTTTTGCTATTGTTTCTTGAGCTATTGGGGTCCTATGCAGAAAGTTCTTGCCAATGTTTATGTCTTGAAGTGTTTCTGTATATTTTCCTATAGTAGTTTCAAAGTTTTAGGTTTTATATTTAGGTTTCTTATACTTAGGTTTTATATTTAGGTTTATATATAGGTTTTTATATTTTAGGATTTAGGATTTTGATCAGTTTTGAACTGATTTTTGTAAAAGGTGGAAGAGATGGATCTACTTTCAGTCTTCTACATGAAGATATACTGTTCTCCCCTCGTCATTTGTTGAAGAGGATTTGTTTTCTCCAACTTATATTTTTGGCACGTTTGTGGAATGCCAGGTGGCTATAGCTGCATGAGTTTATTTCTGGATCCTCTATTCTGTTTCATTGGTATATATGTCTGTTTTTGTGCAGTACCATGCAGTTTTTGTTAGTATGTCTTTGTAGTATAATTTGAAATCAGGAATTGTGATGCCCCTTGCATTGTTCTTCCTGCTGAGGATTGCTTTAGTGATTTGGGGTCTTCTGTGCTTCCATGTGAGTTTTAGGATTATTTTCTCTATTTGTGTGAAGAATGTCTTTGGAATTTTGACAGAGATTGCATGAAATATGTAGATTGCTTTCAGTAATATAGCCATTTTCACAATATTAATTCTTCCAATCAATGAGAAGGGGAGATCTTTCCACCTTCAAGTGTCTTCTTCAGTCTCTTTCTTTAGTGTTTTAAAGTTGTTCTTGTAGATGTATTTCACCTCTTTGCCCAGGTAATGCCCAGGTATTTCATTTTCTGTGAAGCTATTATGAATGAGATTGTTTTCCTGGTTCCTTTCTTTGTCTGGTCATTATTGGTATACAGAAAAGCTATCAATTTATGTATATTGATTTTGTATCCTGCTACTTTACTGAAAGTGTTTATCAGTTCTAAGAGTTTTTTTTTTGGTGGAGTCTTCAGTGCTTTATTAAATATAGAAACATTGTCTGCAAATAGGGATAATTTGACTTCTTTTCTATTTGGATCCCTTTTATTTGTTCTCTTGTCTTATTGTTGTGGCCAATAGTTCAATTACTACATTGAATAGAGGTGGAGACAATAGACCTCCTTGTCTTGTTCCTGATTTTATGGGAAATACTATCAGTTTCTCTCCATTTAGTATGATCTTGGCTATATATTTTTCACATATTGCCTTTATTATATAGAAATATTTTCCTTCAATTCCTAATTTCTTCAAAGTTTTTATCATAAAAGGTTGTTGAACTTTGTTGAAAGCCTCTTCTGCATCTATTGATAACATCAAGTGGTTTCTGTTTCTCAGTCTATTTATATGTCACATTTCATTTATTGTCTTGCATATGTTGAATCAGTCTTGCATTCCTGGAAGGAAACCAACTTGATGATATTGTATGATGTTTTTAATGTGTTGTTGAAGTTGATTAGCAAGTGGTTTATTAAGGATTTTTGCATCTATATTTACCAGGGAAATTGGTCTGTAATTTTCCTTTCTTATATCCCTATCTGGGTTGTTAGTGCTTCTTCCATTTGTATTTTGTGGAATATTTTGAAGAGGATTGGTGTTAATTCTTCTTTAAAACTCTTATATAATTTAGCAATAAATACATCTGGTTCTGGGATTTTCCTTGTTGGGAGACTCTTTATTATTGCTTTTGCTGTTCATTATATGTCTGTTTAAGTTGGTTGTATCCTCATGACTTCTTTTGGCAGATCAGATGTTTCTAAGATTTTATCCATTTCATCTAAAATGTCCAGGTTTTTTGGAATATAATTTCTCAAAGTATTTCCTATTGGTTCTATGTATTTTATTGGTATCAGTCATAATGTTCCCTGTTTCATCTCTAGTGTTCTTAATTTGAGTATTCTTTCTCTTTCCTTTGGTTTGGATAACAGTTTATCAATCTTGTTTATCTTTTCAAAGAATCAGATCTTTGTTACACATGTAAAGAATATTCCACCTGAAAGCTGTATAATACAATTCTTCTCAGCAGCCCAAGGAATTTTCTCTAAAATAGATCACATTTTGGACTACAATTCATATCTTGACAAATACAGAAAAATAGAAATAATTATCACAATAATGGAATAAAACTAGAAATCAACAAGAGAAGTACAAAACCTTCACAAATATATGGAGAATGAAAAATACACTCTTAAATGATCAGTGAGTATTTAATGAAAAAAGAGTGGCAATTTTAAAAATTCTTAGAATCAAATGAAAATAAAAACACAATTTATGAGAACCTTTCGGACACAGCAAAGGAAGTTCTAAGAGGGAAGTTTATAGCTATGAGTTATACATTAAAACATCAGAGCAGAATCAAACAAATAATAATGCACCTCATCGCTTAGAAAAAGAAGAATTTAAAAAATCTGAAGCCAGTAAATGGAAAGAAATAATAAAGATTACAGGAGAAATTAATGAAATGGAGACAAAAATAAAAATAAAAATAATTTTTTTCGAGAGAGAGTCTCACTATGTTGCCCTGTCTGTCTCTAGTCTCAGACAGCCAACCCTCTGCCTCCCACATTGTGGAGATTAATGCCAGATGGTTAAAAACAAAATCACTGTTAGTATATAGAACTATTGCAGAGCCAGGCACCAAGGCGCATACATGTAATCCCCCAGGTATGTGCTTTATTGCCTTGCTCTGCAATAGTTCTATATACTAACAGTGATTTTGTATTTAATAAACTGGGATTATAGAGATGCAACATAGCACCCAATTCCTGTTTGGTATTTTTTCCATCCACTGGCCTATAGTTGTGCATTGGCTCATTTTTTTTCACAAAATAGTTTTAATACTGATACTCCTGTACAGAGATCTTTTCACATGCATGTTTCCATACCTATCAATTTGCAAAATGGTGAGATTTAAATGATAAGGTTCTAAATTGAATACAAGAACAGAAAAAAAAAATATTCCTGATGCAGGACAATAGCCACAAACTAATTAAAACCTCTAAGGCTGCTAAAAGTGTCTACCTTTAAAGAAATGCTTGCTTGCAATCCATATTGATTTTTTCTTTATAAAAATATTAATGGTAATTCTTTAATTATCATACATAACACAGATAGAGGTTTTTATTCAATCTGTTTACATTTCAGGTGTTGGAATTTTCTGATTCATCATTGCTATTTTTGATTACTCAAAATGACCTTTATTATATATATAGTATTTAAAAATTATATCAACACATACTGTATGCTGAAAAAAAGGAGTTTTCTCTTTTTTTTACAGAGCTAGATGTTTTTATTTTCTTCTCATAGTATGCAACTTTGTTTTTTTTCTTTTTTATTGGAAAATTTTAATATACACCTTAATGTGATTCATTCTGACATGCTTTTCATTGTGACATTTCCATATATGCATTTTGATGTACATTATTCATATAGGTTCCCCCTTACCCTCCCCTATGCTTCCCCTCCTCCCACCCTCCGCATCTATCTTTTACTTGGTAATATTTTTCTATATGTCCTTGGGTTTCAGTTCTGTTTAAGATAGAAACTTTTCCTGTAGTGGTCTTTGTTTTTTTCTTGTTAGAACAATTGCATTCATTTTCTAGACCATTTCTATGTGCTAACAAGAGGAATTGGGATTGTTCACCTAGCCAGCCTTTGCCCTATGTAGACACTCTATGGTCATTTATGTATGGTAATATATGATCATTTAATGACATGGGGGAAATTTTACACCATCTTGTAAGTTGGAAAAAAGAGCCATCAAATATACAATCAATTTAATCATAATGTTCTCTATCAAATCAGTGCATATATGGGTGTGTGTGAAAACACATAGAAAAGAAATAATTAGAATATACCCATAGTAGTCTAGTATTTAATTTCTGAGATTGTTAAGAGTAGTTTGTATTTTTCTTTGTTATTTTAATAAACATTTGTATTGAATTTGCAGTAAAAAATAATAAAAGATATATGCAGCTATTGATATACATGTCAAACAGCAGACTACCTTTTCCAGTTTGGCTACATTTGAATATCATGAGAAATATTTCAAGGTAATCCATACATATCAAAGATACGATTTTTGTGTCAGAAAGAATATCTCACATACTACTCAGGCTGCCTTTCCTGTTTTACTTCCAAATTCCTTACCTGCCTTATGTCTTTTCTTTTTTTGTTATACCATATCGCATCATTCACATACCATTTTGTTAGACCTTCTATTGCTACCATAATTATTATATTATTATTATAGTTTTGTTACTACTGCAAATCCTTTCACTACTACAGGAATCTTGAATGTTTTAGTTGTCTCTAGGAATACAGCAATAAAAATCCCTTAGGAAAAAAATAAAATTCAAGTTCAGGGGAACATAGTTTTATAAGAAAACCTTAATATATAACTTTTCATATCTCAGAAAGTAAAGAATTCAAAGATAGAATAAAACAATTAATGGCACAAATATTAAAATCAATTATCAGATTTTAGCACTAAGGAAAAAAATCACCATTTTAAAATTCTGGAGGAAAATGAATCATGAATATTTTACAGTAAAATAATATGCACATGCCTTGAGAATAATAACAAAGATAACATTTTTATGTAATCAAGCTGAGAAGACTGAAAAGCAAACTCTCATGCAGAAAAAATGAACTCAATATTTTTAAGTGCTCAAAATATATTTATGTAAAAACTTTGGAATTCAAAGTTTTTCATTTCTTAAGATGACTTTGTAGATAAAAATGAGGAGAAAAATTATCAAATTAAAGATATAGTTTATTTTCTGTATGGGAGTAAATTAACAAAGATATATGTTAAAGCAAAAAATTATATCAATGCAAAATTAGATAGGTGAAAGAATAGTAGAATTTATTTTCTTGTTTTCAATATTAATTTAAAAATTTTCAAATTTCAACATTATCAGCACAATTTTAAATGTTAAAATAATTGATATAAATAAAATTTGTGAAGACTTATGAAATCATACACAAAATCATTTTATTAAAAGCTGACAATTACCAAAAATGCCACACCAACAAGAAACAAACAGGACAATAACTTTGCTACCATCAACAAGAAATTAAAGAGTGTCTCAGGATTGGGATATAGGTGATTTTATTCAAACTTGTGCTTGGGAGTTGAACCCAGGACTTCATCCATATTTTGCAAGTGCTTTACCACTGAGCTTTCCCACTAGTCCATTTTTATTTTTTGAGACAGGTTCTCACTAAATTATGCAGACTATCTCTGGCTTTGAACTTTCAGTACTACTGCCTCAGCTTCCCAAGTCACTGGATTATAGATATGAGCCACTATGCCCATCTGGGAAATATCTTTAAACAAGGAGTAAAACAGCATCAACTCTAACTCATTCTATCAGTAATCATGGTCTTGAGTATAAAACATGGCAAAGACAATACAAAGAACAAGGTGCCATTCTCATTTATAAAAATAAGGAATCTAAAGAAATCTATAAAACTAAATTTATTTTATACACAAAAATAAAATATCTGATCTTTTAGTAGTATGTTTCCTTTTAGGGATAAGAGAAACTAAATAAGCAAATAGCATTAATAGAATATGAGGGCCATAGTCCACCACTTACAAAAATAATAATGGGATTCAGAAAGTGATAAAGAGAGAAAGGCTTATTTCATTTTTGTGCAGAATAGGGAAGAGAAAAATTCTTAGTACCAAGAAAATGCTTCATCTGTAATTACAGCAGCTCCCTAGCACATGAATTACCACCTGAGCTCCTGCTTCTGTCAGACCCTCTCCAGCCCATCTGTGGAAAAATTGTCTTTGATACAACTGTTGTCTAGTGGAAAAAATGTTGGGGACCACTGCTCTAGAGCACATTCTCTCTGTACCCACCACACTGTTACTATGGTTCACTTAAACTCATCAAGAAAAATATAAAAACATGAGATTATGCAATTATAAAATAAAACCAGATTATACAAATATAATTTTAAATATGTAATTATAAAGGAAAATGTTTATCTCAAAGACAAAGATAATACAAGGAAGTAGGTGGGTACTTATTTGATAAGATCAAGAATGTATTATTTAACCAATCAAAGTGATCAACATATCAAGAGACTTGCAGACAGAAAGCACATGATCATCTCAATTGATGCTCAGAAGGCCTTTGACAAAGTGCAACATACTTTCATGATAAAAGTCCTTGGAGAAAGTGGGCATAATAGGAAAATACTCTAACATCATAAAGGCCATTTATAATAAACCTATAGCCAATATCATATTAAATAGGGAAAAATTAATATCACTCCCTCTAAAATTAGGAAAAGGACAAGGGTTCTACTATTCAATATAGTGATCAAAGTCCTAGCCAGAGTAATCAGGCAAGAGAAAGTAATTAAAGGGATGCAGATAGGCAAAGAAGAAGCCAAATTATCCTTATTCATGGATATGATCCCTTACCTAAAAGACCCCAAAATTCCTTAAGAAATCTCTTAGAGCTCATTAACCCAGAAAACTAGCAGAATACAAAATAAACGTTCAAAAATAAAAAGTGTTCCTTTACACCAATAGTGAACAGGAGGAGAAAGAATTTAAGGCAAAAATCCCATTCACAATAGTCCACCAGGAAATTAAATATTTAGGAATCAATCTAACCAAAAATACTGAAGATCTCTACAGGGAAACTTCAAAACATTAAAGAAAGAAATTGCTGAGGATAATGAAAGATGGAAGGACCTTCCTTGCTCATGGATTGAGAGAATCAACATTGTAAAAATGGTTACATTACCAAAATCAATTTACCTATTTGATGCAATCTCCATCAAAATTCCAACATCAGACTTTGTAGAAATAGAAAAAATAATCCAAAAATACACATGGAAGCACAAAAGACAACATATAGCTAAAAAAATCCTATGCTGCAAAAACATCGAAGGCAGGATCACAATATCTGACTTCAAACTATACTACAAGGCTATAGTGGCAAAAAAAAAAAAAAAAAAAAGGTTGGTAGTGGCACAAAAATAGGCTTGAATATCTGTAGACCAGAAATGAAGATCCAGAGATACACTCATGCATCTCCAGCCACCTGATTCTGGAAAAGGGGCTAAGGATGCTCAATGGAGAAAAGAAAGCCTCTTCAACAAATGCTGGTGTGAAAACTGGACATCTATTTACAGAAAAATGAAAATATACCCACATCTCTCAAATTTCACAAGAGTCAGTTCAAAAATGGATAAGAGATCTTAACTTAAAACTGGAAACTTTAAAACTACTAGAAGAAAAGATAAGAAATATGCTACAACACATAGACATAGGTAAATATTTCCTTAACAAGGCTCTAATCACCCAGGAAACAGGACCAAGAATTGACAAAGGGAATTACATGAAATTAAAAAGCTTCTGTACAGCAAAGGAAACAATCAACAGAATTAAGGGAGATCCCACAGAGTGTGAGAAATTCTTTGCATCCTACACATCTAGCAAAGGATTAATTTCTAGAACATACAAAAAAATCAAATTCTAAGACAACAAATAACAATACATAAGTGGGCAAAGGAAATGAACAGACAGTTCTAAAATGAAGAAGTTCAAAGGATGAAGAAACACATGAAAAAATGCTCAATATCTCTAGCCATTAGGGAGATGTAAATCAAAACAACACTGAGATTCTATCTCACTCCATTAAGGATGGCCAAGATCAATATAATAATTAATAGCAAATGCTGGTGATGATGCAGAGAAAAAGGAACCCCTTTAAGCTGTTTGCGGGATTATAAATTAGTTCAACCACTTTGGAAATTAATATGGAGATACCTTAGAAAACAAAGGATAGAATTTGACCCAGCTATACTACTCCTGGGCATATACCCAAAGCAAAATAAGTCATCATACCACAGGAACACCTAGATTTTCATATTCAATGCAACACTCTTCACAATCACAGGGACACAGAATCAACAAACAGATGAAGTGACTTTAAAAAAATTATGGTATATAGACACAGTGGAAAAGTACTCAGCAATTTAAAATAATGAAATAATGTCACTTGCAGCAAAGTGGATGGAAACGGAGAATATTACCTTAAGCAAATGAATCCAGGCCCAAAAAGAGAAATAACATACATTCTCACTCATATGTGTGACCTAAATCTAATTTAAAGGGAGGAAAAAAGAATAAAAATGATCAATCAGGCTTATCTAAGAAGGGAAAATGAAAGCAGAGTAGAACAAAAGGGGAGGGCTCTAGTGGGGGAGGAAGAGGGGAGGTAGAGGAAGTGGGTAAAGGGATAGGAGATGTAGAGAGATAAAGAGAGAGAAGATAGTCTCAAAATAGATGATGCAACAATACAAATACATAGGGGAAAGTGGGCTATAACCCATAATTGAATATGATTTTTACTACATATTAATCAAATGGTTCTATTAAATATGACAGTTGACAAAAGTAGAGCCAAAAGTGATATAATAGTTGCATAAAAGAAATAGCAAAAGCCTTATTATTCTGTACTCCACCAACAATAAATTTTGAAAAAAGATTACATAGAAGAATATCAGCACCATTTTGTTTTTGTTTTGTTTCATTTTGTGGTGCTTGGGAGTTGAACCCAGGACCTTGAACATACTTTGCCACTGAGCTGCGCCCACAACTCATTTTCTATTTTCTTACTTTGTGTCAGGATCTTGCTGTTACACAGGCTGCCTCTGGCCTTGAACTTGTGATCCTCCTGCTTCCACCTCCCAAATCACTGGGGTTACAGGTGTGTGCCACTGTGCCAGGCTAGCACTATTCTTTTTACAAAACCTAGAAAAAACAAAACTGAAGGGGCCAGATAGTAGCCCAGTTACTAAACAATAGCTTCCTTTTCTGACCATAGAATTCCTGTTACAATCTTTTCCTAACGTATCTCCAGCATTACAGACATGAAGACATACTCTTCTCTGTGTCCTGTACCTATTAACCTTCTCTTCATTAGCCGAAAGCAGAGAATGCAGGAAAGGTGTCTATGCTTGTTTGTTTGTTTTTTTCTTTTTTTGTGGTACTGGGGGTTGAACTCAGGACCTTGCACTTGCATGTTTTGCAAGTGCTGGACCACTGAGCTGCACCCCCACCCCATTTTTTTAGTTTTTGAGACAGGGTCTCACTAAGTTATGCAGACTGACTCTGGTCTCAAACTTGCGATCCTCCTGCCTCTGCCTCCCAAGCCACTGGGATTATAGGCATGAGCAGCTTCTGTCTATGTTTTATCGGCTATGCAAAGGCATTTGAGTGTATGGACCATGACAAATTATGGATAACACTGCAAAGAACAGGAATACCAGAGCACTAACTGTACTCATGAAGAATCTGTACATGGACCAGGAGGCAGTTGTTCAAACAGAACAACACTGCTTGTTTTAAAGTCATTCATATGGCTGTGAAAGCTGGACATTGAACAAGAGAGACAGGAGAAAAGTTGATGCTTTTGAATTACGATATGGGAGACAAATATTGAATGGACTGCCAAAATAACCAACAGATCTGTCCCAGAAGTGCAACCAGAGTACTCCTTGGAACCAAGGTTGGCTAGACTGTGTCTGATATATTTTGGACATGTTGTCAGGATGGAACAATCCCTGGAGAAGGACATCATGTTTGGGAGAGTAGCAGGTCAACAAAAAAAAGGAAAACCCTCCTCCAGATGGATTGACACAGTATCTGCAATAATGGGCTTAAACATAAAAAGATCATGTGCCTGACACAGAATTGGGAAGTGTTTCATTCTGTTGTACATAGGGTCACTATGAGTTGGACCTGACTTGATGGCACCTAACAACAACAATAATGTGATTTAAGCTTCTCTTGTGCATCAGTTAATTTCTCCTCAGCTAAGCATTTTTAAAACCAACTGTTTTAAGTGAAAATATGACGATTTATAATGACATTTTTCTATATATCAGACACTGTTCAGGGAACCTGGGTGTGTTATCTCACTTATCTTAAACATAACCATACTATTACTATTATCTTTACCTACATTTGATAGGTGTGAACTTGAGGCAGGAAGATTAGGCTCCTTGCCTGGAATCTTATATTTGAATGATTGAAAGTCTAAATTTAAACCTATGATTCGACTTCTATAGCCATGCTTTCAAATACGTTTTATATTTCTCTTTATAGGTTACATTCCTAGAACAGTAGATAAATTTTCCAAGAAAACGATCCTTATTCTCAGGCATTCCAGTATCTTTGTGTGTGTGTGTGTGTGTGTGTGTGTGTGTGGTACTTGGGAGTTGAATGTTGAATCTAGGACCTCACACATACTTTCCAAATGCTCTACAACTGGGTTGAACCCCCCAGAGGAATTTTTATTTTTTATTTTGAGTCAGGGTCTTGCTAATTGATACACATTGCTTCTGGCCTTAAACTCAAGATCCTCTTGCATCTGCCACTCCCAACTTGATGGGATTACAACTGTGAGCCACTGCCCCTGGCTTCTAATATCTTAACCCTACTTTCTATTTATTTAACTGTTTTTTGGCAGTATGTGAGGATTGAACCCAGAGCCTCACACATACACTTTGCAAGGGCTCTAACACTAGGTTGCACCTCAGTCCCTGTTTTCATTCTTCATCTTGAGATAGGATGTTGCTAAATTACCCAGGCTACCACTCTGCCTTATGCTTGAGATCCTGCTGCCTCTGCCTCCTGAGTCTCTAGGATCACAGGCATGAGCCATCATGCCCCGCTTTAACCCTACATTATATGACAATTCTTAATTTATATATCATTCATTGAACTTGATGTGTATGTCAGCTATCCAATCTGGATTGTGAGGTCTTTCAAAATAAATTTCAAAGAAATACATCAGAGCTCTGGATGGTGAAAGTGTAGAAAGAAATCTAAATTTGATTTTTGATTTAGCTGCATCTGTTGAAACCTTAAATCCACACTGATAACTTCAGTTTTAACCTAGTATTAGAGATTTCATTCTAATTTTCTTTGCACCTACATTTGTAACTCATTTCTCTGAAAGTAGTTAACCTGGCCACCATAATCTTCAGTATATTAATTTATTGGATTAGCCACTTAGTGTCTCTATTCCTTTGTTGCCATTCCTACACTCACCCTTTGGAAGTTCTGCTCACTCCACTAGGGCTTCCACATGCCACACCAGCATCCTGCTGCCACTGTCTTGCAAAGGCACATTTTCCTCCCACTTCAGCCCCACTCAGAACCAGCATTCCTGTACTGGGTTACTGTTCTGCCTCCCTACCTAGTCACGTGGATATGTACAGCCTTGCTTGGCATGGCCTTTTTGTTTTCTTTTTACTGTATTATAAAAAAACAAAAAAGGAATAAAGAAAGAAGAGAGCAAGAGAATAAGAATGAAGGAAGGAAAGAAAGAAGGAAGGGAAGAAGGGAGAGAGAAAATAGAGTATTTTTGACTTAAAACATTTGTTATGCATGTTGTTATTGTTAGGTGTTGTCAAGTCATATCTGACTCATAGGGATGCTACGTACAACAGAATGAAATACTCCTTGACACTGCCATGGCCAGCACTCTGTCAGTGCTTCTCTGCTAGTCATAGGGTTTTCAATGGCTTTGTTGTGTATAGAGAATATTAAAGATGTCACATTGAAGACAAAGGTACATCTGACACATGCCATGGTATTTTCAGTTGCATCATATGCTTGTGAAAGCTGGACATTGAATAAGAGAGACATGAGAAAAATTGATGCTTTTGAACTATGGTGCTAGAGATGAATATCGAATATACCATGGGCTGCCAAAAGAAACAACAGACTTGCACTAGAAGTACAACCGATAGCTAGACTGTGTCTTATGTATTTTGGACATGTCAGGAAGGACCAATCCCTGGAGAAGGACATCATGTTTGGGAAAGTGTCAGGTCAGCAAGAAAAAGGGAGCCCCTCAACGAGATGAATTGATACAGTGGTTGCAACAATGGATTTAAACATGAAAAAGATTGTATGCCTGGCACAGTGTACAGGAGTATTTTTTTCTGTTGTCCATAGGATCACTATGAGTCAAACCTGGCCAATGGCACCTACCAACAACAACAGAGAATATTAATTTTTAAAAACACTCTACATTTCTTGTGGGAATGGCAAATACAAACCTATAAACCCACAAATCACAAAATTTCTATAAACAAATGATAAAAACTACATATATAGTCAATGGGCTACCATAAGATACATCTTAAAACAATGATCAGAGGAGAATTTATATTCATAAATACTTACATCTATGAGCATAAAGGAATAATATCAAATGAATGAAGTTCCCAACTCAAGTAATGAGAAAACAAACAATAAAGTTAGCCCAAATTAAGAAACAGGAAGAAAAGAAAAAAGAAAAATAAGCAATTAAAACAAAAACGGTGGAAATAAATAGTAAATAAAAATACTATTCATGGGATAAAAAACTAGGTAACACAATATTTCAAAATACTAAACATAAATATGTAAAGTCAAAAATGACAACTGGAGATTGTTAAAGCAAAACAATCAATTTATAAAGAATATTTGGCATGCTGGGCACCAAGGCACACTCCTATAATCCCAGTGACTTCAGAGGCTGAGATAAGAGGATTGTGAGATCGAAGCCAGAGGTGGCCTGCACAACTTAGCAAGACCCTGTCTCAAACTAAAAACTAAAAAAGGAGCGAGGGGTGCAGTTCAGTGGTAGATTGCTTACATAACCATGTATGAGGCCCTGGGTTCAACTCCCCCTATCCTGTACTAAAAAAAAGGTTTTGCAAGATATTAGATATATTTTATATATTTTAAAACCCTATATAAAATGTATAAACTTTTAGGAAATATTTGTAAAATTTAACCCCTGTTGAGCTAGAATGCTTAAAGGGATCAATTTCTTGGAAGTAGAGAAATGTATCAAAAACCTATTCTCATAAAATAAACAAATGATTTTATATGCAAATTTTTTAATCTTCAAAGACCAAACAATTCCAGTGTTCCCCTCCTCTTTTTAAAACATTTGTAACAAAACATGCATTAGGCAAAATTCTGAGAGGATTTCAAGATTCACACTTTCTGGTTTAAATGCCCACTAAAAATGCATTCCATTTGCTTTTGAGTAAAATCTATAAATATGAAGAAATATCACTCCCATGATTGCTGTGTTGGTTTGCCCTAATCAAATGAGTACTTTAAAAGTAGAAAGTTTTCCCTGGCTTGTTGGTGAAGGAGGAGCCAAAGAAATCATCCTCCTCATTGCCTGGTAGAAGCAGCAGCTGCAATATTCTGAATTGCTGAGAATGGTCCCTGGACAACAGTTAGCAAGATAATGATGACTACAGTTATAGGCCTACAAGAATCTGTTTCTGAAAACAACGGTAAGGGCATGGAAGTGGCTCTTTCTCTAGTCAAGCCTCTAGATAGCTAACCCCTTGATTTCAGGTAGGGGAGATACTGTACAGAGACCCCAGCTTAAATGTGCCACATTTCACACTCTTACAAGCTGAGATAATAAATTTGTATTGTATTAAGCCACTGAACTTTTGTAATTTATCGCAAAACAATAGCAAACTAATACTTTGATCAAACATATTTCTGAAATGGAACAAACCAACATCCCACATCTCCAGGTATGAACCTCTGAGGAAGCCAATGCAATAGACAAAACCACTTAAGTAATTTAAAGAAAATTTCTTGCCAAATTTTCTTTAAACTAAATGTTTTTGAGAGGAACTAAACAAATTCAGATTGAAAGATATGCTCTAGAAAAACTGATAAGTGTATTTTAATGCCAATGTCACAAGCAACAACAACTAGAAAAGTATTCTATGTTACAGGAGGCCAAAGTGGTATGTCAATTATATGCAATATACAATCGAAGATTAGGAAAAGGTCAAGAGAAGATATTATTGAGATAAATAAGGAAATGGCATCAAAAATAATGTTATTTTTTACTATTAAATTTTCTGAATGTAACCATTGGTATTATGGTTATGTAGAAGAATGCTGTCATTTTGGACAACGTGATAAAATATTTAGAAATAAATTCATATCCTTTCGGTAAAATACTTCTCAAATGGTTGAGAGAATAAAAGAAACAAAATTGTCAAATGTTCAAAGACAGTGAATCTAGAAATATAAATGAATACTCATAGTAATACTCTAGCAATCATGTTATAGTGTGAATCTGGAATGTTTCCCAAAGGCCCACAGGGTAAAGCTTTGGTTCCTAGCTTGACAGTGTAGGGAGGAAGTTAGGAGGTGGTAGAACCTTTAAGAGGTGGGGCCAACTTGGAGAACTTCTGGTCATTGGGACATGCCCTTGAAGGGAATATTGGGACTCTAGTTCCTTCTTTCTGTCTTTTGTTCCCAGCCATGGAATAAATGGGCTTCTTCCACCATGTACTACCCATTGTAATTTACTGTACAGTCATAAGCCCAAAGCAATGAGACCAATCAGTTATGGACGGACATTTTCCAAACTGTGAACCAAAATAAATCTTCCCTTTTAATAAGTTGATTAACATAGATATTTTGTTGCAATGATAGAAAGCTAACACAAATGAAATACTCTTTTCTGTGAAGTTGAACTTCTAAATTATTGGATAAAGAATTTTGTTTGATGATGGCTTCAGGTATATACATTCTATATGAAAATATTTCCTTTATATATTTCACTACCTGAATATTTTTTCCAGAAAGAAATGGGGCTGGAGTTGATAATATTTTGGTCTCTTCAATGTAATAAATATAATAGCTTTATTTTAAATAGTTAAATGTAATGAAATGTATAAATACATTTTCTAAATGGTAGACAACATTGAATTCTTAGAGTAAATTATTCTTGGCTATGGGAGATTAATCAGATTCGTTATAGTATTTTCCTTTTGCATATCTTTTTTTGCAAGGTCTCGCTAAATTACACAGACTGCCTTGGGTCTAGAATTTTGGATCCTCCTCCCTCTGCCTCCTGAGACACTGGATTACAGGTGTGTGCCACCATGCCTGGTTCTACTTTTGCATTTTATTCTCAAGTGATATTGGTATGTAATTTTCCCTTTTCTCCTCCTATCTTTGCTTAAAACCAGAATATGAAAACTTAAAGTTATTAAGCTTCCAATAATTTCTTTACTATTTTCTGCTGTGCCCATAATAGAGTATAGGCACATCAAGAACAATGACTATTCTTTATTCTTCTTTGTACCATTAATGACAATTTAACATATTGCTTTTAATAAAATTGTTTTTTAAAAAAAGAGGATACGTACACTGGATAGAGAATGGACATTGAAAGGCCTATTGAAAGATAATTTTAAAAATAGAAGCGAACAGCAATGTTGACAGAAGAAAAAGTAAGAAATGGCAATATTTAGGTTCCTCTGATGATTGAATCAATACAGTAGGAAGAAATAGTTGAAAATGATTCCAAAGTTATTTTCTAGGTTCTATTTACAGATACTAAAAAAAAATGGTGAGTTTTCATCACTTAAATTTATAGATTATTTACCTAAAAATTTAGTCTAAAGGAAAATATTCTACTTGATAATTCATGTAATTTACTTGATAATTCACTTCTCCAAGTTCATAGGTTGAAGTCCTATTCTTCAGAATGTTACCTTATTTGGAAACAGGATCAGTGAAGATATAACTACTTAAACTGAGTTCATACTAGAACAGGGTATCTATCCAATGTGCCAGGTATCCATATGGATATTTGCACCTAGATAAATCCACAGGCAAACACTGCATGAAGATGAGTACAGGGAACAGGCAGATGATCCAGCAAGGCAAGGAGTGCCAAAGTTTGCCACCAGAAGCAAATGGAGAGGTTCCCTTACAGTCCTCAGGAGGAAACAGTCCTGCTGACATTTTAATCTAGGACATGTAGATTGTTGTTAACTGTAGATTGTTGTTAAACTGCTTGTTGTTTAAGCCACTGTGGTACTTTGTTACAGCAGCTATAGAAAATTAGTACATATGTTTTGCTATGCTTACAAATAAAAAATTATAATGAACAAAATTAAATAAGTAATGCACTGCTTATTTCTTCCATTTTGCCAAAAGTTCTTATATATTGTGAACATTTCAATCTAATCCCACATGCAGAAATGATCCAAGCATCACTGAAAAGCAATTTTACTCTGACTTTAACTCTTAGCTAGATATACAAAATTTAAATTTATAGTGGAAAAATCTTATCTGAACTGTCTTCTACAGTATCAATACTTTTGCCGTGACAGTTGTTTTTCAAATAAAATTACA
The DNA here is from genome assembly GCA_007922755.1 of Pedetes capensis. Classification (NCBI taxonomy): domain Eukaryota; kingdom Metazoa; phylum Chordata; class Mammalia; order Rodentia; family Pedetidae; genus Pedetes; species Pedetes capensis. The sequence goes on along the minus strand of VMDO01011463.1, from coordinate 8,154 downwards.
ACATCATGAACATACAAAGTTACATTTTATCGTGTAAGTCTTTATAATAAAAAGGTAGTAATTTATTTCGTTGAGGTAAAGTCAAAATTAAAATCTTGTAATTTTAACACAGGTATGCTACATGCAATATTTGAAATGTTTATATTAAGCAATTATCCTTTCTATATTTGAGATTTAAATTTAATCTGATGTCCAGTATTTTGATTGATACTCTTAGCTATCTCAGCGAAATAATTTCTGGCTACAAGAATTCAGTACATGAAGCCAGAAAAATCAACAGTTATAGTGAACCCTTCAGAAATGTCATTGTGCTGGTATCAGATGTTATAGAGAACTTAGAATTACAATTGGCTAAACTGAAAATTTTTAATGCATTAAAAGTTGCAGTGATACTAAGATTATCCATTGTTAGCAATCAATCAAATTAAATGAAGCAATTTCATATTTATGTAGGAGGTAGTTATCCATCAGAAGATACACTAAGAGAAACAAATTTGTAAAGTGCTGTCAAGTGGGGTCTGACACAGAAACCCTATGCACAACAGAATGAAATACTACCTAACACTGGCCATCCCCAGAACTATTGTCAGTGCTTTTCTCGTATTCATAGGGTTTTCAATAGCTGATTGTTTTGGGAGTGGGCTGCCAGGTCCTTCTACCAAATCTACAGCACCCAATATTCCCAGGTGGTCTCCCATCCAAGTACTAACCAGGCCCAACCTTGCTTAGCTTCCAAGATCTGACAAGATAGGATGCCAAGGAAGTATGGCTATAGACAGAAACAAATTGAGTATTTAAATCTTTACTGAAGATGGAATAATCTGATACTTGATAACAAACAGGAATAATTATCAAAATTTTGCATTATTTATAAATAACAATGAAAGTCTAATAGTTTGTCACACATTCATTACACAGTTTTAATTTTGAAGGGCACTTTTAGGATATGTTGGCTTCCTGTACTTTATGACACAGAATTTCTGAATTTCAAACAACACAGCACCATGCTTGTCTTTGCCCTGGCTCAATTTTTCAGTCAGTACATTCTTCCTCCAGATTTTCAAATGACTACAAGCTCATGTTTGTTCTACTGTAAGTTCAAACAACACCTTCTCAACAAATATTTCCCTGTTCATTCTCTGCAAGGAAGATCTAGGTACACTCATGCTATTGCAGTTCTGTTTTTACTTCCTTCTTAATGATGAATAGTAATGGAGCTTGCGTTTCTAATCAATTTTTTTGCATAGGTTTCTGATGTTTGCTGTTTACTTTAAAAAGATGATCTCTTTTCCTACTAGAATCTAAATTCAATAATAGCCTATGTCTTGTCTATGCAACTCACAATAGTATTCATTGAATCACGCATGGCTCATGCCAAAATTTTAAGGTGTTAGAAAATGACAAGATTTCTGCTATGCCTTTGGGATTGGCCAAGAAGTTACAATGTTAAGACCCTGAGGGAACACAAACTCTGCTGAGCCATCCCTGAGGATAAGATGTCAAATCTTAAAACTCTTACAGTTCTTTCAGAGCTATAATCCAGCCAAAGAATGGAGTTTGTGAAGCACCTGGCATACCCTCTCAAGTATAATAGATCTATAATGAAGCTCCTATTTTGTAATCCACAGAATGTAGATCTTGTGCATCAGGCACTTGATCAGTCAGAGGAATGATAAAAGTGCCTGTGACATAGGACTAGAGGAACAAGACCAAAACTAGAAGCTCTGAGAAATTACCTGTGACTTAGAAAGGTTTTGGTGAAGAAAAGCAAGGACTTTAAATCACAGAAGGTTGGGACAGTTTTTTATTTTATATTAGTTATTTACTCGTTATAACTATTCCCAAATAACTTATATTTCATAAAAGGAGAATTAAAAGGCTTTTTTTGTTTTGTTTGGATATTTGTTTTTATTTTGTTTTGTTTTGTTTACTTTTCAAGAAAATGAGGTAGGAAACTTAGCATGACCTCAGTGGCTAATTTTCAAACCAGTAGGCCCTAAGAAAACCATCAATGCGTATGATTTCTATAAGTAAATAAAACATATTCACAATGTTGAGTATTAAGGATTAGAATATATCTGAGGGCTTGATATACAGGGTCTACAGATTCTAGATTCTCCCAGTATTAACTGATTTGGGGACTTTCTTTTCCAAAATCAGACCCTAGTGGAATGATGAGTGAGTGCCTGCTTTTTTGTTTCCCCCCAGTACTGGGGGTTGAACCCAGGGCACTCCATCACTGAGCAGCACCCCAGGCTCTCATTTTTACTTTTTATTTTGAGATAGAGTCTTGTTAAATTGCGCAGCTGCTTCTGACCTTGAATTTGTGATTCTCCTGCCTTAGTTTCCACTGTAATTGCAGATGTGTACCACGGCACCCAGCTAGACTACTGTCTTTGAGAAAATGAATTAGTGCAGAAAGTAGAAATCCAACTTCAGGGTTTTGTTTCTTTTATGTTATAATTAGTTTACATATAATTAAATAGTGGTGCAAATTTGATCAGAGTGCGATATTAGAATTATTGTTTGTAAATGTTTCCCTCATTTTTAACCAGTAATTGCTACATTTTCATCTCAAGCTTTAGTTAAGGTCCAAATAACATTTTGTATTTAGGAAAATCACATCTGGTTGTTTGAAAATGTTGCCATTTATAGATTTGTTAGGGCATTGATAAAACACTATTGCTAGAAAAAAATCTGATTATTCCTAATTAACTTCACTTTGAATTATTTACATTCACTTTGTTGAACACTCTCCTCTGATCTACCCTGCATTGCACTAATGATTTTGGTGCAAACAACATGAACGTGTTTCTCCTATCCCCTCAGCAGATGTAAATGCTAAAAGTACATCAATAGGAAAAATGTCAATATAATATGTTTAAATTAAGTAAAGTGCTAAGTATGGAACACAGCATCTATATTTAATTAATGAGTGATATTATTTATCTTTAATGACTTGTGTATTCAAAAGAAATGAAAAATTTGCAATACATATACTGTGGTTACAAAAAAAAATTCAAATACTCAATGACTATACTTGCATCAGAGTAGAGGAAGGATTCCAAAATTAGCTTGTAAATCAGAATATCAGGAATTACTACACGCTAAATTCTGTGCCTAAGTATTATGAAAACATGGCATAAACTCCTTCTTGTATGTGTGAAATGTCCTAGAATATAACTCACTCTATCATTTTCTACATTTGCCTCTATGTAAAGTACTTGTTATTCAGATTAAAGCCTTTTGGTCTCAAACCTATCCTATTAAAAAAAAAATCCTTGATACTCTGTGGTAGGCAGGATTCTAAGAAGAATCCCAATGAGGCACACCCTTGTATAATTCCCTCCCCTTGATTGTGGGCAGCGCCTACGACATTTTTTTTAGCCAGGAATATATGGCAATGGTAATAGTGTGCTGTTTTATTGTTTTGTTGTTGTTAGGTGCCATTGAGTTGAATCTGACTCATAGTGACCCTATGTACAACAGAACAATACATTCCCCCACACTGTACCATGCCCAGCACTATGTCATTGCTTCTCTGCTATTCATAGGGTGTTAGACAGCTTATTGTTTCGGGAGTGGGCTCCTGGGTCCTTCTCCCAAGCCTACAGCACCAGTATTCCCAAGTGCACTTTCATCCAAGTACTAGCAAGGCCCAGCCCTGCTTAGCTTCCAAGATCAAAAGGGATCCACAACCAGGGTGGTAAGGCTGTAGGGCCTTTAATTAATTAGGCTGCATTATATAGCAAAAGTGATGGGATCATCATTCTCATGATTATCAGCCTGGAATAAGAGATCCTCCTGTCAGCTTTGAAGAATTAAGCTGCCATGTTAAAGAGGACCTGTGAGAGCGCCATATGACAAGGACTGGGGAGCCTATAGAAAGGAGCTAAGAGCTCCTACTGAAAGTCAATAAAGGGCAGCAACCTCAGTCCTACAACTCCAAAGAAACCAATTGTGCCAACAACCATATGAGCATACAAGAGGACCCAGAGCTCCATAAAGGATTGCAGCCCAGTCCACACTAAGACTGAAGTCTTGTGACATCTTGAGCAGAGATCCCAGCTAAAATATGCCCGGACTTCTGAACCATGAATACTTTGAGATGATATTTTATTTCAAGTCACTTATTTGTGCTAACTTGTTATAAGAAATAGAAAATTACTTCTACAAAGTATTTCTGTACTTTTTCTCATATTACTTCTACTTACAATGACTCTTCATCGTGCCCTTCACTTGTGTCTCACTGAATCCTTCTTATCTTCTGGACTCGTTTGTATCACCTCTCAGAAGACTTTTGTTATCAATACTGCAGAATTAACTATGCTCTATCTCTTCCTCTTCCCATAGTAATTGCATGTACTTTCTTAGATTTTATGTTAATGGGTTTCCATGTAAGGTTCTTATGTGTAAGAATAATATCTTTCTCTTCAGGTCTTTCTCTAAGTTAATAAAAGTCTTTGTGTTCCCATAATATATAGGAGTAATCTTTAAATTCCAGACTGTAAGTGATTAAGGGTTCCATCTGCATCAAAACAGAAAATTTCTGAACCCATTGTAGACCAATTGTGCTCAGATTTCAGTGGGTAGAGATGCTTTTGACCCAAACTAAACTTTTTAATTTTATCAATCAATTACATTCACCAGGAAGTAAAGATAAATGTAATTAGCTACAGTTTACTAAATTGTCTGTATTCTTTTCTTACCTTATCTTTTCTTTCCTTATCTTCCCATCATTTTGGAGTAGACAATTTTACTCTGTTTTTGTCAGGAAGTTAATCGTCATTCAAAATCCAGTTTAGAAGTCAATTTCTCTAAAAGGAATTCCTCAAGCCCTAGACCTTCTGAACACTGCAAAAAATAAATAAATAAATAATGTAAGAGACAAGAATCTAGAACTCTGGAATATTCCATGTTGACATAAAGACTATTTTGAGCAGAAGGCAAAAGAAACAGATAAGGGTAAAGGTCTCTGCCTTCTTCCTATTTCCCTAAAAGCAAGACAAAGATTTACAAAAACAAACATGTTCTCCACTCTACCAAGAAAGACTAAGGATTGATTATTGAAGATATCTATCTATCTATCTATCTATCTATCTATCTATATATATATATTTCCATTGTGCAACTATTACATCAGTTTTGGTTACTCTTTTATCAACTTACATAGTTCACAGAACTTTTTGACTAATATATAGTAAAAAGAGAATTATACATATTTTTGTGTTATATACCCTTTTCCCCCATGTATATGTATTGTGGTATCATTTATTTTGAGATGATCCTTTCCCTCTTTGTCTTTCCATATTGTTTCCCATCCACTTGCCCCCTTCTTCAACCTCTTCTCCCCTCCTTAGATCCCTCCCCCTTCTTTCTACTCTGTTTTCATTTTCCCTTCTTAGATAAGCCTGGTTGAACACACACACACACACACACACACACACACACACACACACATATTTAACTGAAGATATCTTTAAACCCCTTATCAGCCTGGAAATAACACAAGAAATAACTGTATAAAAATTCTTATACATTTTCTTTCCCATAATTTGATGCCCCTAGACAGTCTTTTTCCTTTTTTTCTTTTAGTAAATTTCAGTACTTGAGGCTTGAATCCAGGGTCTTGCACATACTTTTCAAGTACTCTACCACCAAACTGAAGTCCCTAGCTCTTTTTTTTTAAGTCAGGGTCTCACTAAGTTATGCAGGCTGTCTCTGCCCTAAAACTTGTGACCCTCCTGCCATGGCCTCCTGAGTCACTGGTGTTACAGGCTTGCACTACTACACCCCAGCTTAAAGCCTTTTTCCTTTGTCTTGTCACTTCTGTAAAATTTCACTGTTCTTTGTTGAAAATACTATATAAGCTGGTGTTCAAATCACCTATTTGAGGATTACTCATTCCCTGAGGATCCCCTACATACATATATAATAAGTGTTTTGATTAACATCTATATTTCTCTTGTTAATTTGCATTCTGGTATGGAGGTACATCTCAGCTAAAATCCTACATCTTATCGCTAGGGAGAAAATTATGTTTCAGCCAAACAATGTCATTAATTATCCACCTATAGGTATATTTTTCCTATAGCTATAAAAGTATGTTGTTGTTGTTTGGTGCCTTCAAGTTGGTAACCAACTCATAGAGACCCTACAAACAGCAGATGAAACAGTATTGTTAGGCTTCTCTGCTACTCATAGGGTTTTCAATGGCTGATTGTTTTTTGGAAGTGGGTTGCTGGGTCCTTCTCCCAAACTGGTGTTTCCAGGTGGTTTCCCATCTAAGTACTAACTAGATCCAACCCTACTTAACTTCTGAGCTCAGATGGAATCAGACACCACAGTGGTATGGCAGCAGGCAATAAAAGTATAGCTTTTGTTAAATTAATCTTTGCATCCAAAATTGATGTTTTATGCATGAAACATTTGATACTATATATTTTTTCTGAGTAAAAAAAAAACACAGAGCCACATAAATTGCAATGCCAGAAAGCTATGAACTTAATGCCTTCAAGAATTCTCCAAAGGAGGAACATTAGAAATAATTCAAGAAATGGCGATACTGAAAGGTGAAATAAACTGTGAGGTAACCACAGCCCCTTGTCCAAGAAACTTTGATATTTGCCATATGCCAAGACCCATTTGAAAATTTTTGCCTAATGAGCAACTATTGCCAAAGGAGTTTCAAAATTCTCCAGGTATTTTGTGGGAGTCAACCAAGTGTGAACTAATAAGGATAATTTCCATGTATGACTCAATGAAATCAGTCACATTGCTTTGGTTATGATCCTCAATCACAGCCACTGGCAAATTTCTTTATCAGAAGATTATTACTAGCAAATTAATGAATTAGAGAACTATTTGTGTTCTTAATGCCTGGAAGTACATTAAAAAGTGTTTATTTTTGATGTGCTTTATACATTATGCCAGGAGCATGTTATAACAACTGTCTTACATTATGAGATTGCATGGATGAAAAATAAATTTAAAAATATAAAATAAAATCAAAATAATATTCTTTTAATACTTTAAGTCACACATATCAAGCCATATATGTAAATTTTAGGCATAGATGCCTGCAAATATCTACAAGTATTACCTTCATGTAAATTATTTTATATGTATCATAGAACTAACTTCAGATCCAGTGACCATTATTCTGTCAAATTTTATATTTGAAACATTGAAACATGTTAAAGAGATATGTAACTGAATCAATAATTCCACTGTTCTCTTTAGTCATTTTATTTACTACATTTCAAGCCTTAATTGTCTTATCATACTATAATTAGCATGTTCAAATAAAATATGTCTCTAAAAATCTTTATGAAAAAGGATATTTAAATATCTGATTCCTTCTATTCTGATATTTACATCACATAAAACTCTCACATTAGATACTAATTGAGGATCTTTATTGATCTTTCAGAGAGCAATTATGGATAGTCATGAGTGGATATAAAATGAACTACCTCTAATCTTACAGTGATTGCATTGGTCAGTATAAAGAAGTCTGTAGCCCTCTATTCAATAGAACTGGGTCTCATAACACTGTCATTTCATTTGGCAGATTATAACATGGTACCCTATTAATGTTGGCTAGATTTCAGCCAAATGACTATGTAGATGTAAAAGCCTTAATATCCTATTAGCAACTCCATGATTCATCTAGTCCCCCAGGCTTGTTTCTAATCATAGCTTCTAATAATGCATGTAATATTGGAATGTGCATATAAAAATTTTAACAAATTAAAACTTAAATGGTTGAAGTATATACCAGATAAAATCTTTCAGACCACCATTTATTTTATTGTATTTCCATATACCTTTAGCTTAAAAGTATACACATACACTTTGTAGCTAGCAATTCTATTATGTTTTCAAATAAAGTATGCTATCTTAGAATAAACACAATTGGCTTGTAAAAAGTAAAATCTATTAGTTAAGTGTGACTTAAAGTATCATTACACATTTACATTAACTCTAGATGATAACTCTTCTGAGGAGATTAGCCATGTATGATAGCCAAAAAGATAGGGAAGTAAAAATAAATCATAAAGGGCTTCCATCTATCAGATGCATACCATTCTGGATAATACACAAAGAGGCTGGAATATTTCTATGAACAATTGTATAGCATGAATTAACACT